>JAMZAV010004837.1:0-50927 GCA_024449915.1 Sweltsa coloradensis
AAAAAAGTTTTTTTGGTTTTTTTCCCGGAAATTTAAAATATTACTAGTATTGCCAGTATTTGGGATACAGAAAATCCAAAATATGCAAAAAATTCGGAAAAAAATCTAGTTTTAGAAATGCACTTAAAATTTACATTTGAACATCAAACATTGCTTTTATTCGAAATCCAAAATTTCCCATAATTCCTTAAATATAACAATGAAAAATATAAAAAAAATACTAAAAATATCAGAAAAAATCACGGAATGTTAATTTTTAGCTTAAAATATCCAAATTTGTGCCAATTTAATTATGGTCTGAATGAATTAAGAAGTTCATTCCTTTTATTGCCAACTCAATTCATAAGTGTTACTGTGATAAAGATTTATGCTAAACATTTTAAAATAGATTATTTACTATTACGTAATCTGTTGTTGCTCTCAGCTTGGCAAAAGATCTGATTGTTATACGGTTGTGTGTTTTTGTCTTACCGTATGGAAATTGTTAAGTATTTAAAAAATAGTTCACACCTCTATACATAGGTTAAATCCCAGTGATATGGTTCTGGCACCATTTGATAATTCAATAATACAGTTATCTTGTAACTGTGGCACACTTATTTTCACGTTTTAAATTTGTAATTTATCTCGATTAGTGGGAGTGTGATATTGTGTAAACGAAATTCGAAGTATTTTTTTATTAACAATAACAATGCATCTTAATATAATCGATAATATTTTGTTTATATTTGTGCAATCTTGTAGCACTGCAACTAATGTTAATAAATTTGAATTGAATTAAAAAAAAAAAAAATCGTGCATGTCTATAGTGCATATCATCTATTGATTATTATAATATTCCTAGTATTGTTATAAGCCCGAAGAAACCCAGTACATGAGTACATGAAAAACCATCTCATACCAAAAATTCGAAGTCTCCAAGTGTAGTGTTCAGTTTTCCTTCCTTCCTCAGGCTCACCAACTATGTGAACTTTTTGACGGAAGGTGAATGAGGATATTGACATTTTCATTCTAATTATTCAACTTATGTTCGAATATTACATACAACGTCAACGTCAGAGTAATGTTTTTCGGTAGCGGGAGTCGAACTCAATACACGCACTTGCATTTGACCTTGAATGAGTGTTGTGTGAGGCCAACAAAGATAACCGTTTCCCGCGTTGTAATGTAATACTTTCGGTCAAAGCAATATGTGAATCACACAGTCGCACTCACTTCCTACACACATTCTTGAGATAACTTGCCTTGTTGCTGTCAAAATTGTGTTATTTCTATTTTTACGTTTTCAACCGTGGCCATGATATGATAAGTTTAATAGTAATTGCATATTTTTTCGATTTTATTGATTACCTTCCTTCAATCAGTCTCATAAGTTAAATATTGTCATATTGCTTAATTCTTTCGAAATTTGATTCTCCCCTAATCCATCATTTACACTTCTACAATGACGCGGATGTAGAAAATGTGTGGATTTTTATTTTTTTAAATTTCTGGATTGATTTCCATAAAAGTGCAATCTTGATTCCAATATCGGATATTATAATAAAATGTAATTAAATCGAGCGGCCAACAAGTATCAACAAGCAATTCATATGGAAATTGGCTATGTTTCGATTCGAATGCAAATCCATTTCAAACAGCAACTCTATATTATTGCAACAATGATTATTATTGATGTGTTCCTTTCCCAGTTACGTTCATCGAGTAATAATAAATTTAAAATAATAATTATGATTGGAAGAGCGTTATGAGGACTCCAATATGACAATCCTGAGAAAATATATCTCGTGTTTTGTTTATATTTTGTATAATAATAGGCCTGTGTGTTTATGTTTCGTTTGCTCTCTACCGGACAAACGACTGTAGTGGAATTTTCATGATGTATATAATAAGTATTGTATCTAGGGATGTCAAACGATTAAATTATTATAATCGATAATCGAATTCACTTTCACCTCCATAATCAATTATTAATCGATTTAAATCGTTTTGTACAATGTCGGTATAGTAGCAAGTTTCTTTCAAACTTCGGTCTGGTTTCGGTTAGTTTGAATCGCCCGCGCAAGGCATGAGTTCGCATCGGCGCCGTGGCGGGGACTTGAGCACTCACAACAATCTCGAAGAAGACAGTCAGGAGCATAATCAAGAGGAAGTGGCGGGGTAGATAAAGCATACGAGATGAAATTGGCATCAATGCTGTGATCAAATTCAATTGTTTGATGCCATGTTGTCGAAAACTCTTGGCCTAGGCCGAAACACAACACCAGAGCAATCACTTTTGTCACACTCAAGACGCCATGTTACGTAAAGGTGCAACTACTGCTCGGCGTTTCAGGCGCGTTGAGTGCGTTTACTGTGTTTATTGACTGCCGCGCCAACTACGCCGCGTGGAACGCTTGAACAGAATGCAGCTTTAACTCCGCCCACTCCTTCCGACGTTGCACGGCCAGCGCATGCGCACATGATGACAAGGCAAGGCTGGTACGAACGATGTATTTTGCGACGTCGCTTCAATCAAATGTGGATCGGGAACAATCTCGCGTGCTAGAAATTGATGGAAACGTATCTCACGGGCGAGCAAGACATTAAATCGGTGGTTATCACGGCGTATTTGTCGGGAAAACGTAACGTACGGGAACGTTTCTCGCGGGTAATAGGCGGCGGATCTTGAAAACTAAATTTAAAAAACCGCAAAAATTTAAAATCGATTATTTTTTTAAAAATCGATTAATCGTTTTCAATTAATAATCGATTTAATCGTAATCGTTGACACCCCTAATTGTATCGTATAAGTATCGATGTGGTATTGAACACGGGAATTTATTTAAATCTATTCAAATCTACTTCATTTCCGATGTGTCTCTTTCAGGTTAAAATTTGACCAAAACGTAATGGTTCCGTGCTCCTATGATATCAAAATTATTGGCCCAAAAACTATGCAATTTGGAGAGAAGTAAGATAGTTGTATAATGTTTGCAACGTATTGTACAGAACGTTTATTGTTGACCCCATTTTCTACCAAAAAAATCAAGAAAATACGGTAAAATTTGTAAAATTTTAATTTCGTTGTACGGCTTAAAACAGCACAATATAGGACATGTGCAAATGGGCAGTATTTTGAAAATAACGTTGACTTCCAGCAAATTGCTGTTTTCTCAGCCGTTAATCAACCGATAGGCATGAAAACTTCAGCAATATAATTGTGAAGGTTTTCTTTAGAGCTCTCTGGTGCCGGATTTAAAAAAAATGTATACATTTATCTAGCATGAATTTTTTAATATGGCAACATTTTTACAAAAATACTGTTTAACGCCCCGTTTCATGAAACTTTAAAAAATACCCCCAGACTCTTATTTCAGAAAACTTTACTCTATCACCCTAAATTGATGAATTTGCTCTTCAACCCAGTCAACATAATTGTTCTATCGCCAACCGTTTAGGAAAAACAGCAATTTCCCAGGTATTGTTAGCGTTTTTTGTTCGACTGTAGTCCGCTATTTCAAAAGAAACTTTAGTAGAACAGGTCAATGATATTTATAAATTAATTGAACTTAACACTGTTCTTAGGTGAGAAAATAAGCTTTTAATTATGTTGCAATATTTCGAAAAGTTTCACTTTTCTTCGACAGGCAGACATTTAAAAAAATACAAACATCTGAACAAACAATAACCACAGCTATGTGGATGAAAAATTAATTGCAAAGAAGTTGTATTTTTAAGTAATTTAACAAGGTGAAAGAAAAACATTAACAAACGATCTATCCCTAGCTTTAATTTATGACAAAACAACTAGGTATAAAAAATATAGTAGTTATAGGCTTGATAGATAATTGGTTGTTAGTTGAAAGTTCAATGTTTATAGTTTGAGTTGATAGTTTTAGTTGATAGTGGAAAAAATATATAGTAATAAATAAATACAATAAAATAAATTATTTTAAGTTGAAAGATGTTAGCTGTAAGACTAATCTTGTTTTGATGGTACGAATTCTTGCCACAACGCTGGAAATGCTGTGCTGGGTGTACTGACAATCTCCGGTGTGACAGCCATGAATGCAGATTCTTTCAGTTTCCGTTTGAACCAATCGGCCTCATGTTGGATGATGGAGGCGTCGTTCCAAGAAACATAATGATGATTGTCAAACACGAGATTGTCAGTACACCCAGCACAGCATTTCCAGCATTGTGGCAAGAATTCGTACCATCAAAACAAGATCTAGGTGCCCGTTAGGGCGCCGCAGCCAAGCCGCGGTGCGCTACACACTCAAGCACCTTATACACCAAGCAGAGTTGGGGTGATTTCGAGGTGTTACCCAGCCGTCATGTAACGTGATGTGAACTTGAAAACTATCACAATCGAGGGGATTTAGGTACCTGACAACACATGCCAAATTTTATTGGGGTACGACCATTCCTTCTTGGTGAAAAAATGTCTTCAAACATGCTCAAAATCACTTTTAAGGATGTTAGCTACTGCTAGCTACTGCTAGCTACTGCTAACATCTAATACGTCGGCCCGCGATTCTGACCAGACGGGTGGGACTACAATGTTCATATTTTACATGGACATTAAGGTTATAGAAATATAGTCTCTTTTGAAAAAAAAGTTGAAAAAGTTTGTTGGAAGGCTTCCAAATAAAGGTTTTAAAATAAGCCTTAAACACTTGGCATACAATCAACAAGTAACCATAGTTACTTGACACTTGTTGACGGTATAAGCAGAGTTAGGCGGGAAAGTGCGATACGTAAACAAATAGCGGACATTTAAAATTTTTCTTCTTTGTGTGGAACGAGAAAAGGTGTCATTATACTCTCATAAAACAAATCAGAAAACCGTCCCTGGCTAGGCCCAGATGTGGAAAATTATTTATAATGCAAAAGTGTAGGTCTAAAGTTCCATTTGGCTATAGGACTAGTAAAATTCATACTTACATTACATGTTTGACAAGCCTAGCCAACCCTATGCCAGCACAACATCGTTCTGATATGAACTTGCTCATCTGTTTGTTTACATAATTGCAACAATCAAATCATTTCATACAACTTGTCTTTCGATTGGCCCGCGTTTATGAAGGCACTGCCATCTAGAATAAATATAGAACTTTTTCGAGCTCTTTGCTATACGCAAATCTTAAAGTGTTTGGATTTCGTGATACTCTTTCAACCATAGACATCCTATATAATTGGCTAGACCAGCAGTCGGTGGTCCACTTCCGGTACAATTAGAAGCCATCTTAAAATGACAGTTTACATGTTAATCAAATGGGAGCGATTTGTGGCCAAATAGTTCTCAAGATTGCCGCCAGGTTGACAGGTAAGCATACTAGCCTTTAACACCAAATGATTACTAAATTCCCTTATGCAATCACTTCGTATTGTTTCTTTTGTTTAATACCATGCTGCACAAGCTAAAACCATATCAAACAATCCAGTAAAATACTTTATTGCATTAAAAAAGCATAAATTAAAACACCAAATCGCCATCTTGAAATGGGCCGGTTGAGTCTTCAATTTGCTACGCTCGCGCCTGTGCGGAGGTATAGGAGACTGCTAATCTAGCCTACTATAGGGGTTTAATATCAATGCTTTCAACTCACAACCCATGACGTTTTCCACGATACCGTTCAAGAATACCAATTCCTTCGAAAACGAAAACGACTTCGTTTTCAAATTGCGTTTTCAACTCATCTCCCACGAACTCAAGAATTGGGGTCCAGTCCTTATACCGTCGTTATACCATGGTTATACCACCTATACCCAGGATGTACATGAATCCGGGTCTAGATATTTTACATCCTATATTGTTACTGCTAATACCATAGAATTTAAATCAACTTTGATAAAAATATTATATTTTAGCAAATAATTTTGTAATGGAACTTGAAAAAGTAATGAGATCACACACATAACAAAAACTTGTAGAAATACAGCCAAACCTTACACACTCAAAAGGAATGAGATCTAAAAAAAGGGCCAAGCTCATCTACCCTTCCACATAAACGTACAGTGTCCCATAACAGCATCCTCGAAAAGCTTGGCAAAATAGAATTTGCATGTTATTACGTTTAAATTAATTAGAAAAAAAGAACTTGGATAAACTATTACGTTAAATTAATAATCGCAAATTCTATTTTGCCAAGCTTTTCGAGGATGCTGTTATGGGACACTGTACGTTTATGTGGAAGGGTAGATGAGCTTGGCCCTTTTTTTAGATCTCATTCCTTTTGAGTGTGTAAGGTTTGGCTGTATTTCTACAAGTTTTTGTTATGTGTGTTAGTCTTACAGCTAACATCTTTCAATTTAAAATAATTTATTTTATTGTATTTATTTATTACTATATATTTTTTCCACTATCAACTAAAACTATCAACTCAAACTATAAACATTGAACTTTCAACTAACAACCAATTATCTATCAAGCCTATAACTACTATATTTTTTATACCTAGTTGTTTTGTCATAAATTAAAGCTAGGGATAGATCGTTTGTTAATGTTTTTCTTTCACCTTGTTAAATTACTTAAAATACAACTTCTTTGCAATTAATTTTTCATCCACATAGCTGTGGTTATTGTTTGTTCAGATGTTTGTATTTTTGTAAATGTCTGCCTGTCGAAGAAAAGTGAAACTTTTCGAAATATTGCAACATAATTAAAAGCTTATTTTCTCACCTAAGAACAGTGTTAAGTTCAATTAATTTATAAATATGTAGTCCGCTAGATGGCGTAGGCGCTACGAAAAAGTCGTGAGACGATTTCGTGTTCGAGCGAGTGTTTTGTGGAATTTGAGGGAAGGTAAACTGACAGTATCTTGTTACGCCTAGCAATACTGGCCAAGGAATTTCCGACGGAAAATCTATGCCAGAACCGGGATTTGAGGCAAGGATCATGGAGCATTGGATTGGAACTATGCATATAGGACACCATTTAACATTTGTCCCCACCAATTCTTATCAAAATAAAAATATGTTTATTGTTCTTGTTCTTGTTTGTTGTAAGTAGTCTATACTATTTTTAAATGTTCTATGCATTGTGTTTAGTGCTAGTGGTGACGCCATGTTGTTTATTTTCCTTTAAAAAAAAAAAACACGAATCTTTGGCCAGATTAATCAATTTGATCGGCGATGACAATGGTGAAAATGAAGTGCCCCAATTTAGTTTATGAAACTGACGGTCTTGCTGAGATGATTGTCAGAAATAAGATTGATTGATGTTGACCTTTACGATTTACGACTTCGCAATGTGTGTAGCGCACTTCACTCGCCAAAAGGATCTGCACAAACAAGAATTTGAACCCTGGACCTTGTGCATCGCCAAGGTAAAGCTACAGGGCAGACGTATCGTGCTCACTGAGTCGCTCACCAGGGAGCGACAAGACATCTTCCGGGAAGCACGAACCAAGTTTGGCATGAAACGTTGCTGGGCGGCTGATGGCAACATAATATTTCTGGACTCAAATGGACGGAGAAATTACGTTAGAAAAATGGCAGATAGAGACATCATACTAACTCTACAACCGTGAGCGGTAAACGAAACCCTAAATCTCTGAGAAAGAGTTTGTACAAACAGACTTTACTATCTCGAAACAAAAACAAAAAATCCTAAAACTCCGACCCCACAAATCAAGGCCTATTGCCTATTGCCTAAAGTCTTCATTTATTAGAATAAGATTAAAATTACGTATATCAAATTAGATCTATTTTGTTGAATTCATACGCAGAGAACGTTAATTTGTTAATAGATTTAGAACATATAGCCTATAAATAGTTATTATATCTAGATGAACCAAAATGTACTGATAAGAGGATAACGAGGAAAATCACGAAATTGACTTAAAGTATAATGCATACGACCCACCAATCACAGGCAATTTGACAAATAATGTTGCATGTAATAATTCCTTAGATTTAGATCAACTGTTTAAGAGCAACCTTGACCCCAAAATTATACACATTAACATAAGAGGGATAAACAAAAACTTTGACCAGTTGTTGGTGCTACTGCAGAATACCAAAACAACTTTTGACATAATAATATTAACTGAAACTCAGCTGCTGCAGGACTCTAATACAGATAAATACACAATAAATGGTTATGAAACAATCCACCAACCACACAAACTTTCTACATATGACGGCATCACCGTACTCATTAAAATAAACACATTCAAATTGTATCATGCAAATCACATTGATGGAATAACATCTTCGAACAACCTCCTACTGCAACTTGTAACATCATCTAAAACATATTCAATATTAGCAGTCTACAGATCCCCTTCAGGGAATGCAAAACTATTCGTTGAAGAAATCGGAAACGAAGCCAGCAGCCTAAGAAGTAATTATAATGTTGTTATGGGAGATACAAACATTAATATTGACGGAGAATTAATTAAAACCCCAATAGCGACTGATTATCTTAATGTTATGTTAGCACTCGGATATCTCCCAGGCATAACGAAACCAACCAGAATTACCCCAAAAACAAGTTCATGTATAGACCACATATTTATAAAATCACATAATGAAAATCATATAACTGCTATCTTAGAGACATTTATCACGGATCATTACCCTATTATACTTGGCTGGAACACTACACGTGACGAACTAGAAGCAATTCGGCAAGCCAAGCGGAAAACTTAATCCATTAAAAAAACTCCAGATCATGATAAATTGATCGATTCATTAATAGCAGAGGATTGGAAATCAGTAACTGACCAGACAGACGTTGATACGGCCACGGACAATTTTATTAACACTCTCACAAAGTATATCAAGTTAGCCACAAATGACAAAATTATCTCGAATGTGAACTATAAGCTAAAACCTTGGATCACAGCCTGTCTTGTGAAATCTATTAGGACCAGAGACAAACTCAGTAAACTATCCCTCAAGTTTCCGGAAAACGAAGAGCTACGTAATAACTACAAACAATATAGAAATCAATTAAACTATCTCTTAAAACGCACTAAAAACGATTATTATAAGCAGCAAATTGAAGAAGCATCTAATGTTACAAAAGTATGGAAGGTTATAAACGAGGCCACGAATAAGTCCCAAACAAGCCTTCAAATCAAACAGATTGCAACAGATAGTGGCATGATAACTAGTAAAGAGAATCCTAAAAATGTGGCGGATGTATTTGTTGACTTCTTCTCTGACATTGGCAAAAATATGGCTAGTAAAATAACACCTCCCACCTCTGGCCACCTCCATTCAGATTATATAAACATAAATAAAGATAAAACGGTACACAAATCAATCTACATGACACCTGTTGATGACGCTGAACTAAGGAATTGTATTGATGCCTTAAAAAATAACTCAGCGCCTGGGATAGATGAGATAAAATGTCCATCAAGCTAATCAAACCATATATAATAGCACCTCTTAAATATATTATCAATACAAGTTTTTCTGAAGGAGTGTTCCCTAAATCATTTAAAAATTCAGTTATTATACCAATTTATAAGAAAGGAGATAGAACAGCAGTTACAAATTACAGACCTATTTCTCTTATCAGTAACCTATCGAAGATTTTAGAAAAATGCATACAATCTAGAATGTATTCATTCTTTGAGAAACATAAAGTTATTTCACCTAACCAGTTTGGCTTCCAGAATAATCTTAGCACACAAGACGCTATCACCAAACTTACTAATGAGGTGGCAAACGCAATGGATAAAAACAAAAAGTCTTTAGTTGTATTTCTAGATCTTGCAAAGGCGTTTGATACAGTTTCCCACTCACTTCTGATCACTAAACTGGAGCAATACGGAATAAGAGGCACCCCCCTAGAACTTATAAAAAGCTACTTAGCAAACAGAAAACAATTTGTACAAATTGAAGGGAACCTCAGTAAAGAGAGAAACATTGAATATGGTGTCCCACAAGGTACGACACTGGGGCCATTGTTATTCTTAGTATATATTAATAGCCTTTGTAACATGAACCTCAAAGCAATGTAACTGTACAGCCCTGGGTGGCCATGTTGGTCCCTATTTTTCAATTTTTGAAACCTAAAAGTTACATATTTTTCAAATTTGCATAATCAATAATTTTCAAGTTCTACATAATTTTTGCATAATTTACATGTCTATGTAAATCAAGCTTGTCCTAATAGGAAAGCTAGTGGTCATGGCTAAGGTCATATGGAAATAGCCTAGGCTTGTGCGATAAGTCTAAAAGTGGCTAATGGTCAGCAATGTTATTTGCTGTACCAACGGGGTGAATTTTGTGCGTCTAAATCTGTGCAAAACGAGGTAGGCTTCAATCGGTATGCGGGCTAGCAGCCTGAGTTGGCCGAGTGAGATAGTTGGTTTCACCAGTAGTCGACCAATCAGCGATCGGAACGGGGTAGATGTGGCCAGGGACAATGGTCTACGTCATCACCTAGGCCAGCGGAGCAGGGCGTTTTTGCGACGAAACACACACCGTGCCTCGTCCACTGAGATACAAGCCTTCAGACGAGCAAGTCGTTTCCAAAGTATCTTCCGAGTGCGGCCTATCAAGCAGGCGAAGCCAGGCATTTTAGGGCAATGGAACCACACGCCTCTCCACGTATAAGAGAGCGGTTTCAGGTGCTAGTTTTGCGGTTTTGATTTAGATTCAACTCATTTAACACCATTTCGGGAAATCGGGAGTGTTTTAGGCGACCCACCAGTATGTGGTAGCTACAATACGACCGACGCCACCGGGCAGTCGACGACACCAGCGATACAATGGACATTCTATTTAAAAGTTCACAGTTTTTATTAGTCCGGGAGTGGCAATTTCAATGCAACTAAATGAATATCCCTGAGTTGAGGGCATTTTGCACGTCGAACTATAATTCATACACCACGTGGTCCAGTCGTGGCTAGGCATCTAATCAACCAAATCATTACTTAATTAGTACTGAATTCAACGTAATATATCTTGCCTACCCTGTCTACATGCTGAGTAAGTACATTTCTACAATTACACTTCGAGGTCCACCCAGGACGCCAAGATGGGAAGCAGGTCAATCCGCCACTGCGGAATTCGCCCTGAGGGTCCGAGGCGCCTACAGCGCGCATAAGCTACCATCGAACGTGCCAAGTAGAGGGCAACGTCCCACCCCACTTCCCTACAGTATCGTAACTCAAGATAACGTTGAGTACTAAATTTGGTTTGATTTAGAGTAAGACTTATTGTATCAATTTATGTAATGTTCACGGTAATTTAATATTCAAATCTTTGCTTTGGATCCAAGCTTCAACACTAATTGCATCTTTCTATTCATTTGTTTGCATAACTTAGTCATTAAAGCAAACTTTTTGATATCCGAATTAATCACTTTCAATTCATCAGGGGCATGCTAACGACCTTCAATCCCAAGTCATTTCACAACCTCAACATTTCAATTAATGCACGGCCTTCAGCTCGTCACATATTTCTGACGCACAAGCGTCCTGTTTAGTCATAGTGGTAATTTTAAGAACGTGTGGACCGCCCAGCTGTTCCGAGGACGGGGAGCTCCAGCGGCGAGGCTCAACGCTAGCGCACTGGGTAAGGTTGGGTACATTCCTAAACGGGGAACCGTGCTCAACAGGTCACCGGTTCACAGTCATCACCACCTATGTCTACCATGTTTTGCTAGGGTACTGTATTTATTTGTGTTTTCCCGACGAATGAGAGGGCCTCCCCCTGAGTTAGTTAGGAGTGCTTATCTTAGGTTAATTTGCATAGTCGTAGCCGTGGAGCAACATAGGCCTAACCCCGAGAGGGTCTATGCGTGCGTAATTACCAATAATCCGGTCGATACTTCGAAGGTTAGGATCCAGGTACAGTCTGTTCCGAACTACTAGTGCATAGATCACTAATCGAGTGAAATTGCGAGTTTTTAGGGCTACGGTAGGGTAGTCAGACTTTGCTATTTTCGTTCCAGTAATTTAGAACGCGGGGGTTATTTTAGTGTTTCGTTTCAGCAATAATAGTTAGTTTTGCTGACGATACAGTAATCATCTTTCAGGAGGACTCATGGACTGAAGTACATAACTAGGGTTAGGATTGTTATGTATTTAAATATTTTTATAAAGTTCTCTTAACCTATGCCCATGATCAATTCTCAACGAATTGTTTGATTGTGATCTCAAATATATGTTTTTTTAATCAAATATTTTTGCATATTTTGTTATATTTGGTTAATAAATACATATTTCTCTTATCCTTGCCATAATCACATATTTTAAACAAAAAAAATCCACTACTCTTTACTTTTATAAAATCAAGAACTGTAAATTTACTTCCCAAACCATTTTCAAAATGTATTTTCTAGAACTAAAAGAATTGGATACAAAAATTAATATTTTCCCATAAAAGACAACTTGTGCATCAGCGAACTCGAGAATACGATGTGTGACGCCGTGTTCACACTTCACTCTGAAAACCGGGTAAGTGTTTATTGTTTGGAGTTCGAAGCAAGCGGCTGCCATGAATGACCTTGCGTAAGTCGTTCCCGATTGCCCAAGTTTGCACCCGTTATTGTGAGACGTAGAGCAAAATTTTTCGCGATACAAAAATGTGCTTGTCGAAAACCGACATTCATTTAAATTTGAACATTTGAAAATGTGGATTGTGGTACACTGCAACGGGGGTATATCAAGACAAAAGTCAGTCCAAGATGGTATTAAAAAGTGACAATGTTACAAACTGCTACAATATGTTCAGCAACAATAAAATGTTTTAGTGCCAACGTATTTTTTTTCTTTCTGGTATTATATTGCACCGGACTTCATTTATGCTCATTTTTTGTGCTGGGTAGACTTACTGATGGTTCGTAAACAATATTTTTATAGCTCTTTATTTGGGGTTTTTAAGCAAATATTTTTGTATTTTTAAGCACATATTTTTATGTTTTTAAGCAAATATAAAATACATATTTTGACATTTTTAAGCACATAAAAATCCGAGCCCTATACATAACGTAGCAGAACTAGAAATGAGACGCGTAAAAACCAATCTTGAAACCAATTTACTTACTCTTAATTTAGAAAAAACAACTTACATGACCTTCTCACCCAACGTCTCTGACCAACCACAACACTTTAATCTGAAAATTCACCAGTCCACCTGTTCAACACAACAAAGTGCGTGTAGGTTAGGGTGACCAGACGTCCCGGTTTTCCCAGGACAGTCCCGGTTTTCGGGTATCTGTCCCGGTGTCCCGAGAGACACCACCCGGGACATGTAATTGTCCCGGATTTGTCACAACAAATAAAATCTCCTATTTTCCGTGAAAATTCGTTAATTTTCACTTTTCAGTATTCTTTGAGCGCGAAGCGCCGTTCTTTTTTAAAAGTAACCACTCGCGCAGCAGACAACAGAGTATTCTTGCAACGCGAGACGCGACCAAAGAGGCCGCGCTCGCCGCCCGCCCAACGGCCCAACCCACTCCACTCTCGAGAAGCAAGTTGCAACCTTGAGACAGCCTAGGCAGAGGCTATCCTACTGTGCAGTGCACGCGGGGTTGTTTCGTGACTTTCGTCAGTCTCGCTCTGATTGAGCTACTGTTCGGTTGTGTTGTGTCTGTCAGTGATATTGTGCCGTGTGAGTAGGAAGCATTATGCCGAAACCGAAACGGAAATGTTCGTTTCAAGAAAAATATTCGGCCGAGTGGCACTTCATTAAGAAAGGACTATTTATAATTTGCTGGGACCTGACTTTTCTACTTGCACCACACTCTCAAAGCAAAGGCCAACCCCAACCCAACCTGTCTCAGATCTCACTACAGCTATCTTGGGGAAAAATTACCCCAAAAATTTTCCGCCTCCGGCGCTGGGGCTTCGCCCCAGACCCCGGTTAGCCCACGCAAGTCCATACAAAACGAAAGTACATGTGTCCCGGTTTTTACTTTTAGGATTATGGTCACCCTAGTGTAGGTGCCACGTACTAAACAAGCGCGAAGACAATATGTATCTCGGAGTACTTATTGACCAACATCTTAGATGGAACAGGCACATTAATTACATCACTAAACGGTTGCGAAACTCCATATATAAATACTATACACTGAGGAACATTCTGACGCCATCCACACTGAGATCAGTCTACTTTGCACTTACCCAATCAATTATACAGTATGGGATAATAAGCTGGGGAGAGCAGCATCACCCACATGGAACCTCTCAATGTGGTTCAACAAATGTATCCTTAAAGTAATGTTAAATAAACATCCTATACCGTTCTAACCTCATTTTTACCCGATTCCAACATACTAACGATAAGAAAATGTACATAAAAAAACTCCCTTATTCACATCCATAAAAACTATAAATCATATAATTCGGTAATTCACAGAGTTACGACTAGAGATAAAGTGAATAATAAACTACAAGTACCAAGAGTAAATAAAGGGATCACCCAAAAGCATTTCATGTACTTGGGGCCCAAAATATTTAACCTTTTACCAACAGAACTGAGAGATAATGTAAGCAAAACAAAATTTTCCCGACAAGTAACACTTTGGCTAAAAGAACGCTCGAACACGAATATTGAAGATATAATAAATTTAAGACCCTCTAGACACACCCTCTGTTAGTAGCAATGTTTATAGCTCTGAGATTATGGATGCATTGTATCCTCCTTTTTGGTTCTAGTTTAGTTTAGTTTAGATTAAGGTACCTAGTTTAGTATAGATTATATTCATAATACTTACTGACCTTCTGTAGTAGAGTTGGCAAGTTTTTTCACTAGTATACATTGCTATCGCAATAAGCATACATACATGATGTAATTTACTTTCGTCCTAGCCTATTATTATTAGTTGCTTAAATTAGTAGACTATGAAATCAAGAATGGATGCATATTAATAATTATCTTTGTCAATTTTACTGCTATACACATGTATAATGTATATTAACCTTAGTCC
Source organism: Sweltsa coloradensis (assembly GCA_024449915.1). NCBI lineage: Eukaryota > Metazoa > Arthropoda > Insecta > Plecoptera > Chloroperlidae > Sweltsa > Sweltsa coloradensis. The sequence continues at coordinate 14,888 of JAMZAV010004837.1, forward strand.
TTGTAAAAGGGATGCTCCATACACACACAAGTTGCCTTATGTGGTGGAGAATCTCTGAAATATATATATCTTTAGTATCTGTTATAATATATTAATGTGGAATTGAATAAATTGAATTGAATCATATCATCATCATATTCGTAATTATTTATAATTTATTAATTTTGTGATGAAGGTACAAGTAAATAATTTTAAAATACTGTAATGCGTATTAACTATTTAATCTTTTATTTCATTTATATTTCCAACATTCGAGAAGACATCATTTTACACAATAACAACATTTATTTATTTTATCAAGAACATCTCTAAACACTGCCTACTAGATAACTTGTACATATGAACTGCCTAGTGTATTCCAATCCACACTACATTATCCCCCCCCCCCCCCGCCCCCTTTTGAAAGAAGGGTTTCAATCGGTTGAAATGAACAACTATACGCTGTTGAAGACGTCTTCCATTGGGTCCATTTCCATCTGATTTAATTCGATAGGTGACGTCGGAAAGAGGTTTTTGAATTGCATATGGACCCTCCCAAGGACAATGCAATTTTTGTGTACGTCCAGGCTTCACAACAGTATTTAACAGCCAAACACGATCCCCTTCCTGATATTGATTTTCTGCACATCTTCGGTCGTAATAGGATTTTTGAATCTTCTGTGAAACATTTAATTTTTCCCGTGTTGCTTGGTGAGCTGCTTCAAGATCATTCCTTAGTTTGAACACATAATCTTGCCACTCTTGCCACTTGTTGAGTTTGGCCAAACACTACATCCAGTGGTAGTTGAACTTCTCTTCCAAACATAAGAAAATGTGGACTGAATTGAGTAGATGCTTGAGGACTTGGAACGATATGCCATCATTACATGTGGTTATCTGTCGTCCCAGGTGGTCTGATTTTCATTTACCCATTTGAAAAGCATTTCAAGAAGCGTTCGGTTAAAACGTTCAACCAAGCCATCACCTTGAGGATGGTACGGTGAGGTTCTTGTTTTTGTCATGCCTAATATCCGACACATCTCCTGAAACAGCCGTGATTCAAACTGTCGACCTTGATCGCTGTGGATTTCCATTGGAGCTCCAAATCGACATATGAACTCGGTAACTAGCCTTTCAGCAACAGTTTCAGCTTCTTTATTTGGAACTGCATACGCTTCGACCCATTTTGTGAAATGATCGGCCACTACTATGATGTACTTATTCTTTCTTGTTGACAAAGGCAAGGGTCCCAGTATATCAAGTGATACTCTTTGAAGTGGAAAACCTGATCCATAGCTTATTAGTGGTGCCCTCAACCCTGGTATAGGGGCTCTGCGGCTGCCACAAGCTGTGCACCTCCTACCATAACTCTATGTCCTCACACATCCTTGGCCAATAAAACCTTCCTCGAACCTTTTCCAAAGTTTAAGATATCCCTAAGTGACCTCTTGTTGGTGAACTATGGAGTTCGTTTAATACCTCGGAGATCAAACTTCTCGGTAGTAGGAGCTGTAAGCTGTCTGGATGATTATCTTCTTCCCACAACCTATATACTAGTCCATTCCTTTCCAACAGAAGACTCCATTGAGCCCATAAACTCAAAACCGTTTTCCCCATGGAGCTACTTCAAAATAAGATGGTTTTGCGCCATTTCTTATCCAATGTACAACGTGAAATAATGCACTGTCCTCAGCTTGCAAAGATTGAAGTTCTTCATTTGACCATTTTGGTACCCATGAAGTATCAATATTCAACACAATCTCTGGACCTGACTTGATTATGGGTTGACGAGACAGTCCATCTGCATTCCCATGGTTCTTTCCAGGGCGATGTTGAATCTCGAAGTCAAACTCTTCGAGTTCAACCACCTAGCCACTTGTCCCTCTGGGTCTTTAAACGAACGAAGCCACCAAAGTGCGCTATGATCTGTTCTTGCTAGAAACAGCTTACCATAGAGATAGTGTCGAAAGTGTTGCGCCGACTTGAGTAATGCAACACTGTAGTTTCTCTCCGTTTTGGTAAGAGTGCGACTGAAATATGCAACAACTTGTTCCACTCCATCTTGTACCTGGCTCAGCACACCACCAATGCCTGTTCCACTTGCATCAGTATCCAGTATGAAATGTAACTCCGTCTGAGGATGTGTTAATACGGAACTTGACACCAAACAATTTTTTAATTGCAGGAAGGCACTATCACACTCTTCGTTCCAAACATATTTAGTACCTTTTTGAGTAAGCCGATAAAGTGGAGAAGCAATGTCAGCAAAGGATTTAACAAATCTTTGATAATATGAAGCAGTCCCTAAAAATGAACGTAGTTCCTTAACTGTAGATGGAACCCCCCAAAATACAAAAAATTGTAAAAAACGGCAGCCAAGCTCTCCTTCCAAAGTCTTCGGCTGTGGCATTTCATTCTTTCTCCCTAGTTTCGCATTGAAAAGAAGTAAGATCATTTCGCCTGTTGACGAGCGCCAAGCCAACCATTTTCGTGGTAAAAAAAAGTTAAAATTTTAAACTCAAAATCATAAAAAAATTACTTGGCTATTGATTTTGGTAGGAGGACTCTAAAAAGTAAAAAAATACTCTCATAAAAAAATTACTTGGCTATTGATTTTGGTACGAGGACTCTAAAAAGTCATTGGCGAAGTAATTTTTTTTATGATTTTGAGTTTAAAATTTTAACTTTTTTTACCACAAAAATGGTTCCAATGCCTGTTCCACTTGCATCAGTATCCAGTATGAACTGTAACTCCATCTGAGGATGTGTTAATACGGAACTTGACACCAAACAATTTTTTAATTGCAGGAAGGCACTATCACACTCTTCCTAATAAATACAACATAACGTTTTTCCCGAAGTAAAGAGTGGTAGGGAACAGTGGGGGTGAAATATCGCTTGTCTCCTGGCGGATTATTGGATGAGCGTAGCGAGCGAAGCGAAGATTCCATTCTACTACACTGGAGAAAAAAATCCAGAATGTTTTTTTTTTTTGTCTGTTTGTCCGCACGATTCCGGCTAAACCGATACTCCGATTGAGATGAAATTTTATGGAGGCCTTCGAAATCTCTGAACTTAGAACTGCCACGTTTTTGAGCGCAATCGGAAAATTATTTCTCATGAAAATCGTAATTTTACGATTTTTTTCGATTTTTAAAAAATTTCTTTGACTTATAACACTTACATGCTTTATCCGATTTTAATGATTTTTGCACAGAACCTTTATTTTATGAATTTAGATATTCTTGTGAAATTTGAGCGCAATTGAAAAAATATTTATCATAAAAATCGAAATTTTACAGTTTTTTTCTTTTTTTAAACAATTCTTTGACTTATAACACCTACATGCTTTATCCGATTGTAATGATTTTTTCGCAGAACCTTAATTTTATGAATTAATACATAAGTGTTAAATTTGAGCGCAATCGAGAAATTATTTCTTATAAAAATTGCAATTTTACGATTTTTTTTAACAATTACGATTAATAAATTAAAAAATTAAAGTTAATTTTTAATTTAATTTAATTTAATTAAATTTAAAAAAATTCAACTTAGTAATGATTTTTCCACAGAACAACAGAAAATTCGCATAACACATGGCAGCTCAATGCACCAATTACGCTCATCCAACAACGCGGCGGGACTTAAGCGTTTTCCTAGTTATGTTTCATATTATTATGTACCACCATGCCAAATTTCATGTTGATAACTCATTCGCCATTGACTTTTTAGAGTCCTCGTACCAAAATCAATAGCCAAGTAATTTTTTATGATTTTAAAATTTAAAATTTTAACTTTTTTTACCACGAAAATGGTTGGCTTGGCGCTCGTCAACAGGCGAAATGATCTTACTTCTTTTCAATGCGAAACTAGGGAGAAAGAATGAAATGCTTGGCTCAACTTCTATATCTCACAGCATTCACAGCCGAAGACTTTGGAAGGAGAGCTTGGCTGCCGTTTTTTTTACAAATTTTTGTATTTTGGGGGGATATCACATATTTTTGTTTGTTTCATATCAAGGCTAAAAATATGTGAAATACGTGTAAAGGTGGATACAGTGCCTTTAAAACAGATTGTCTAGAAACAAAAGCTACCATCTTTTTTTTGTTTACAATCTGTAGGCCTAGTTGGCAATATTCAATGTTTTTATTAAATTTAATATGGTAAATGTCGTCTTGGGTTTTTGTGTGAATGATTTGTTGACCGGACTATAACACATTGACGCATAATTTTAATCAGCAATTAAAATATTAAAAATTGTAATAAATACAACATAACGTTTTTCCCAAAGTAAAGAGTGGTAGGGAACAGTGGGGGTGAAATATCGCTTGTCTCCTGGCAGATTATTATGTTTCATATTATTATGTACCACCATGCCAAATTTCATGTTGATAACTCATTCGGTACCTTTATGGTGAATGCTGGAAATCAAGGTAAAAATAATATAAACTATTAGGGATGGGGGTTGAAAAAGTGTTGTTTAGGAAATGAGAATAGGCTTATTGGGTTAAAACACATTAAAACATAATTTACTTATTTGAATAAAAATACAATATTGGGTTAGAGCTATGAATTATTCCAATTTTAGGGGGTGATTTAGGGGATGTTGGGGGTGGAATATCGCTTGTATCGCGACGAATTATTTTTCATATTAGTATGTAACATCATGCCAAATTCCATGCTGATAACTCATTAGGTGCCTTCATGGTGAATGCTGGAAATCAAGATAAAAATAATATAAACTATTAAAATAAATGTGTGTATGTATGTAATGTAAATGTAAATGTGGTTTAGGAAATGAGAATAGGCCGATTGGGTTAAAACACATTAAAACATAATTTTAATAACCACCTAATTTGAATATAACATCAATTTTAGATTAGAGCTATGAATTATTCCAATTTAAGGGGGTGTTGAGGGTGGAATATCGCTTGCCTCTCGGCGGATTATTTTTCATATTATTATGTACCATAATGACAAATTTCATGATTATAACTCATTAGGTGCCTTCGTGGTGAATGCTGGAAATCAAGATAAAAATAATATAAACTATTAGGGATGGGGGTTGACAAAATGTGGTTTATATAATGAAAAATATGCCGATTGGGTTAAAACACATTAAAACATAATTTTAATAACTAATTTAAATAAAAATTCAATTTTAGGTTAGAGCTATGAATTATTCCAATTTTAGGGGATTATTTAGGGGGTGTTGGGGGTGGAATATCGCTAGCCTCTCGGCAAATGATTTTTCATATTAGTATGTAGCATCATGTCAAATTTCATGCTGATAACTCATTAGGTGCCTTCATCCTTCATGGTGAATGCTGGAAATCAAGGTATAAATAATATAAACTATTAGGGATGAGGGTTGAAAAAATGTGATGAAGGAAATGAGAATAGGCTGATTGGGTTAAAGCAAATTAAAACATAATTTAATAACTTGAATAAAAATTCAATTTTGGTTTAGAGTTATCAATTATTCCAATATTAGGGGATGATTTAGGGGGTGTTGGGGGTGGAATATCGCTTGCCTCTCGGCGAATTATTTTTCATATTAGTATGCACCATCATGCCAAATTTCATGCTGATAACTCATTAGGTGCCTTCATGGTGAATGCTGGAAATCAAGGTTAAAATAATATAAACTATAAGGGATGGGGGTTGAAAAAATGTGGTTTAGGAAATGAGAATAGGCCGATTGGGTTAAAACACAGTAAAACATAATTTTAATAACTAATTTGAATAAAACATCAATTTTAGATTAGACCTATGAATTATTCCAGTTTTAGGGGGTGTTGGGGGTGGAATATCGCTTAACTGCCTATCGGCGGATTATTTTTCATATTATTATTAGACGAGTGAGCGCAGCGAACGTAGTCTACAACGCTACTCGATCGGTCCTTGGTCGTGATTAATTCTGTTAAATGTTAAATGTCTGTCTGTCCAGGCTCATACGGCCGAACGGCCAAATAGACCGAGCTGAAATTTTAAACAGACATCAGTGACCAGGTAACTGAGAACTGCTAACAAAATGAGCACAATCTGTTACGATTTAAACCTGCAAGAAATAAAAAACTGAAAAATTCGTTGAAATGTATGGGAATTATTTTAACGACAATGGTTTTCATTTTGAAATAATATATTTTGTTTGTTATTTACCTGGCTGTGAAATGCCGTGTCCAAGGTTAATCAAATGTTGGACGTCAAGGTACCCCCAAATTCCGCTCGTAGATTGAGTAAACCTTGCAATATTTTCACGTATTTCCTACTGGCCATGTTTTCCGTAGTATTGTCACAGATGATGGACTACACTGCGTTATATGCATTTCAAAACATGTTAAATAATTTAAAAAATACAATCCAGAAATTACAAAATCTTTCCCGACCATTAAACCCACGTCTCCTACATTTCGGCTATAAGTGCGCTTTAGCCAACTCGACTAGGGAAACGCCAAAGTCGTTGTTAGACGAGTGAGCGAGTCATGTGTTGAGTACAGGGCAACATTTGCATTTAAGTTTGATAATTATATCGGTATAGATAATAGGGTTTTAAGTTGAGTTGGTATAAGGGCACGTCAACTGTAAGGTAATAATGCACCACTTTAGTCTCTGATAGGCTAGGGAGACCTTAGGTAGGTAAATAATAAATTGATAAATGGGCTTAAATGTGTAGGTTCTATTTTAGCAACAATGTTTTTTCGGGAAGAATTATAATTTTTGGAATGTCAAGAGGTGCGCGGCACTGGCCAAGATGCATCGAAACTTGCACGCTCAAGATTACCCAAAACTCCGCACGGAGATTGAGTAAACCTTGCAATCTTAGCTCGTTCTCGTACTGGCTATGTTTCTAATACTATTCTGCAATGTTTAAACACTACAGAAATTATTTATTTATTTGTAATTAATATTATTAACCTAGATGGTTGGCATGCGAAATAAAGTACGATGTACATGAATAATCCCATACAATTTTTATGTCTTTTGTAATTTTTTATACTATACAAATTTGCGTTTAGCGACAGAAGATACGATTGGTTTGTGCATGGACTTAAAATAGTTACATCCATGGTTTGTAGAAACTCCATTGAGATTCGTGGATCTTGATCACTGCCTTGGTACAAACAATTAAAGATCAAACAGGAATAATTAAAACATAGTATGGGCCGTGTTTAATTTGTTATTTTTGCAAACAAAAACACATTCTACGCTGCCATTAATTGGCGTGCTTTCTGTTTGTTTATAAAACTAGGGAAACGCCAAAGTCGTTGTTAGACGAGTGAATGAGCCATGTGTTGAGTACCCGGTAACATTCCTTTTCTTCCCCCTACCTTTGGCCTCCCTAGCCTATCATAGGCTACAGTGGAGCATTATGGCCTAAGCTATGACCTAAACTTAAATACCCTATTATTTATACGAATATTATAATCAAACTTAAATGTAAATGCAAATGTTCCGGCGCACTCAACACATGGCTCACTCACTCGTCTAACAACGAAGCTGAAATTTTAAACAGACATCCGTGACCAGGTAACTGAGAACTGCTAACAAAATGAGCACAATCTGTTGCGATTTAAACTTGCAAGAAATTAAAAACTGAAAAATACGTTGAAATGTATGGAATTATTTTAACGACAATGGTTTTCATTTTGAAATTATATTTTTTGTTTGTTATTTACCTGGCTGTGAAATGCCGTGTCCAAGGTAAATCGAATGTTGGACGTCAAGGGTACCCCCAAATTCCGCTCGTAGATTGAGTAAACCTTGCAATATTTTCACGTATTTCGTACTGGCTATGTTTTCCATAGTATTGTCACAGATGATGGACTACACTGCGTTATATACATTTCAAAACATGTTAAATAATTTAAAAAATACAATCCAGAAATTACAAAATCTTTCCCGACTATTGAACCCACGTCTCCCACATTTCGGCTATAAGGGCGCTTTAGCCAACTCGACTAGGGAAACGCCAAAGTCGTTGTTAGACGAGTGAGAGTCATGTGTTGAGTACGCGGGAACATTTGCATTTAAGTGTGATTAAAATATTCGTATAAATAAAAGGGTATTTAAGTTTAGGTCATAGTTTAGGCCATAATGCTCCACTGTAGCCTATGATAGGCTAGGGAGGCCCAAGGTAGGGGAAGAAAAGGAATGTTACCGGGTACTCAACACATGGCTCACTCACTCGTCTAACAACGACTTTGGCGTTTCCCTAGTGTACCATCAAGTCAATTTTCATTATGATAACTCATTAGGTGCCTTCGTGGTGAATGCTGGAAATCAAGGTAAAAATAATACTAGGAAACGCTCAGTTGGACGCGTTGATAAGCGAGCTTGTGCTATAGCTAGACCCACATTGCACATTTTTTTAAATTTTAAAATTTGCGACGTTCGCTGTCCACAGGGCCATGTTTCCAATATTATTTATTATTGCCAAGGTATTTGGGTAAACTCGTGTGTAAACCTTTACTTTGTAGATAAAATCCACCGCCATCTAGAGGACCTTGACTCCTTGGGAAAACTATTTAAACTCTTTGTTGACAAATAATAGACTGCTTCCTCGAAAGTATTTTGATTGCTTCTAGGTGGCAGTGCATTAGAAACTTTGCGCGTATTTTCGTTGCCATGGCAACGTTACTTTTGTTATAATGTAATTTCCATCTACACTACTTATCGGATCAAAATAAAATTATCATATTCGTGACCGGGCGGACATTCTAAATGATTTGGCTATCAGATTTTGTCGCCGTTCAGTTTGAAAAAAACTTTCGATTAACTTTAATGTAACTTTTTAACTTTTTGAACGATTTTGCCACAAAACTAAAGGCATTCAATCGAGAACGAAGCTTGCGGATGGTCAAAATTTCAACTCAATCCGAGCCTCCGTTCGAACGTTATGGCGAGACATACAAACAAAAAAACAAAAAAACAAACAAAACAAAAACAAAACAAAACCAGTGACTAATTTTTCCGGCAGAGTCAGATGGAAACGCTCGCTTCGCTCGCTAAATAAACTATTAGGGATGGAGGTTGACAAAATGTGGTTTATATAATGAGAATATACCGATTGGGTTAAAACTAGGGGTGTCAACGATTACGATTAAATCGATTTTTTAAAAAATAATCGATTTTAAATGTTTGCGTTTTTTTAAATTTAGTTTTCAAGATCCGCCGCCTATTACCCGCGAGAAACGTTCCCGTACGTTACGTTTTCCCGCCAAATACGCCGTGATAACCGCCGATTTAATGTCTTGCTCGCCCGTGAGATACGTTTCCATCAATTTCTAGCACACGAGATTGTTCCCGATCCACATTTGATTGAAGCGACGTCGCAAAATACATCGTTCGTACCAGCCTTGCCTTGTCATCATGTGCGCATGCGCTGGCCGTGCAACGTCGGAAGGAGTGGGCGGAGTTAAAGCTGCATTCTGTTCAAGCGTTCCACGCGGCGTAGTTGGCGCGGCAGTCAATAAACACAGTAAACGCACTCAACGCGCCTGAAACGCCGAGCAGTAGTTGCACCTTTACGTAACATGGCATCTTGAGTGTGACAAAAGTGATTGCTCTGGTGTTGTGTTTCGGCCTAGGGCCCCTAGGCCAAGAGTTTTCGACAACATGGCATCAAACAATTGAATTTGATCACAGCATTGATGCCAATTTTATCTCGTATGCTTTATCTACCCCGCCACTTCCTCTTGATTATGCTCCCGACTGTCTTCTTCGAGATTGTTGTGCGTGCTCAAGTCCCCGCCACGGCGCCGATGCGAACTCATGCCTTGCGCGGGCGATTCAAACTAACCGAAACCAGACCGAAGTTTGAAAGAAACTTGCTACTATACCGACATTTTTCAAAACGATTAAAATCGATTAATAATCGATTATGGAGGTGAAAGTGAATTCGATTATCGATTATAATAATTTAATCGTTTGACATCCCTAGTTAAAACACATAAGAACATGATTTTAATAACTAATTTGACTAAAAATTAAATTTTGGGTTAGAGCTATGAATTATTTTAATTTTAGGGGATGATTTAGGGGGTGTTGGGGGTGGAATATTGCTTGTCTCTCGGCGGAAGTTTGTGAGTCTGAGGTACATTTAAGTGTGGTCCAAGTTTCATAGTTCTAAGATCTACCGTTTTCTCTGTAGGCTCTTATTCCTCTCTGGCAAAATCTACCCCCCCAACCAACCAACCAGCCAGCCGAACGATTATCGTCGATATTTACGCACTTTTTTAACACAGAACGAGTTATCGGATCGGGCTGATTTTTTTTTTTTTGGTATGTCATGGACCACATATCAGGTCATATACCGATTTTCAAGATTGTAAATCTTTCGGGACGGCGTGTGCAGATAGCTGAAAACCCCCCAACTCGGGTAGCTGTAAACAGGGTCGAGTTAGTCATCGCCTTCTAGCAGTCGCGTGCGCTTGGCTGCGGGCGAACGACCGTCGCCCTAGATAGACCATTTAGCTATTGCAGATACTTTCTCCAAAATCAGTTGAGATGCCTTGTGCCGAAATAACATGACCTAGAAACTGTACCTTTTCTTGAAAAAGTTCGCACTTGGATGGTTTAACTTTCAACCCCGCTTCTCTCAAACGCTGAAATACTTATCGAAGACAAATCATGTGTTCATCAAAGTTTCGGACAAAAACAATAACATCATCCAGGTATACCATAGTAGTAGACCAGTTCAATCCAGCTAGAACTGTGCTAGGTCCATTGCACAACCCAAATGGTAAAACATTAAATTGGTACAAACCACCCCATGATGTAGCAAAAGCCGTTTTTTCTCGATCTTCTGGAGCAACCTCACATTGATAGTAAGCACTCGCCAGGTCTAGCTTGGAAAATAACCGTGCCGAACCTAATGAATCCATCATATCACCCATACGAGGAAGAGGATACGCATCCTTGGTAGTGACGTCATTCAAGCGGCTATAATCAATGCAAAATCTCATTGTTTCATCTTCCTTCTTAACTAGGACGACAGGAGCACTCCAAGGAGACACAGATGACTGAATCACTCCTTGACTAAGCGTATCATCAACAATATTCTTATGGCGTTTTCCATTGGCCGCACTCAGGTCGCACTAGAGCGCACTGGATTGCCACTTGTCTTTTCATTTGTCCAGTTTTGTAATGTTATTCAAGTGGAGGTTGACAACAATGACATCTCTGCACTCGCCGAGTGCATGCCAATGGAAAACACCATTAGTTTCTTCCCGGTGGTGAAAAGGTATTCGCCGTGGAGGTTGACGCACCGGCTTAGCATTCCCAGTAACAATGCTTTGATAAGTAAGCTTAGTCCTACCAAGATCATGAGCTCCGTACGAGCAAACATCTTCAAATTCATCTATTAATCTCACAATATCATTAGCTTGTTTAGTTGATAAATGAAATAGGTTAAAATTAAACAATTGAGAAGCAGGACACCTGTTTGCAGATGTATCCACTTGGCACACTTCAACTGGTGGCATCCAAGAGCAAAATTCTCCAACGGTTGTCCCTTTGTATAATGTTATCGGTTTACTGGTTGAATTTAAAACACGTATTGGCATGTGTGGACCATCTCCTTTAACCAGAACTCTAGCCACTAGCACCCCAGTCTTTCCAACAAAAGATTGGGCCGGTTCTGGGAATCCTTCTTTTGGAGCTATTCCACGAAATTTACCTCTAATTAAATACTCTTGTCCGGAAGGTACTACCACCGTCTCCGCTATGGATACATGACACACTTGATGAGTTGCATTACTGTTAGGCCTACCTATTGTTATTGGCGTAATTTGACCCTCTACTAATCGTAACATATGTTGAGATATTAAAAGATCACCTTCGTGCTTTTCTAAGAAGTCAGTCCCCAGAATGCACAGCTGTGTAATTCCTTCTACTAGGAAAACGAAAAGTCCCGCCGCGTTGTTGGATGAGCGTAATTGGTGCATTGAGTTGCAATGTGTTATGCGGAATTTCTGTTGTACTGTGAACAAATCATTACTAAGTTGAGAATTTTTTTTAAATTAATTTAAATTAAATAAAAAATAAACTTTAATTTTTAATTTTTTTAATTAATCGTAATTTTAAAAAAGAAAAAAATCGTAAAATTTTGATTTTCGTAAGAAATAATTTTTCGATTGCGCTCAGATTTCACACAAATATATTAATTCATTAAATTAAGGTTCTGTGAAAAAATCATTACGATCAGATAAAGCATGTAGGTGCTATAAGCCAAAGAAATTTTAATAATAAAAAAAAGTCTTAAAATTGCGATTTTTTAAAGAAATTTATCTTTTGATATCGCTCAAAATTCACCCGAATATATCAATTCATATAAAATTAAGGTTGTGTGAAAAAATTATTACAATCGGACAAAGCATGTAGGTGTTATACATCGAAGAATTTTGTTAAAAATCGAAAAAAATCGTAAAATTGCGATTTTCATGAGAAATAATTTTCCGATTGCGCTCAAAAACGTGGCAGTTCTAAGTTCAGAGATTTCGAAGGCCTCCATAAAATTTCATCGCAATCGGACTATCGGTTTAGCCGGAATCGTGCGGACAAACAGACAAAAATACAAAAAAAAGAAAAAGAAAAAAAAACATCCCGGAATTTTTTCTCCAGTGTAGTAGAATGGAATTTTTGCTACGCTCATCCAATAATAAACATTGGGTGGACCATAGTCTTCTTCCCAATCTGTAGATTTACATCAACATCTCCTTTCATAGCCATGAATTCACCACTCGAGTCTCTTAACTGGTTTTTAGACGAGTGAGTGCAGCGAACGTAGTCTACAACGCTACTCGATCGGGCCTTGGTCGTGATTAATTCTGTTTGTTAAATGTTAAATGTCTGTCTGTCTGGTCCCATACGGCCGAACGGCCAAATAGACTGAGCTGAAATTTTAAACAGACATCCATGACCAGGTAACTGAGAACTGCTAACAAAATGAGCACAATCCGTTGCGATTTAAACCGGCAAGAAATAAAAAACTAAAAAATACTTTGCCAATGTATAGGAATTATTTTATCGACAATGGTTTTGATTTTGAAACTAGGAAAACGCCAAAGTCGTTGGTAGACGAGTGAGCAAACCATGTGTAGTTCCGTACCTGGGAACATCCCCTTTCCTCTTCAAAACCTAAGGCTGAATCATTTCCTCCACAGTCTATTAGGCTAGAGTGGCGCATTAGGCCTTACAGTGTTGACGCACCCTAACAACTAATCTTAAACCCCTCTTATTTATACTTATAATATATACTAATGTTATTTACCAAATAATCAACACATGGCTTGCTCACTCGTCTAACAACGACTTTGGCGCTATAGTATGGTTTCAGAGCGCGTCAACCAATCGTGTTGTCTTTGTCGCCGTCTTCATACTGAAAGGAGGCTTTGACCGAGTTAAGGTTAAGTTGATTTGGATTAAGGGCGCGTCAACCGCTATGTCATAATACGCCTAGGGGATATAGGTACGAAAATCCCATGCAGATCAGAATCAGCTACGGGTAGGTGTAAGGACAAGAGGGGTTCTCATGTCGTGGTCGTCATCGTCTTTGTCATCGTTCGTGTCATGGTCGTCGTCATTGGGGAGGTCGTCAGGGAAGGAGAGGTCACCGACGACAACTACCAGAGCTCGCCTCTAGTTACGAGGAGTAATCTACTCCTCTACTTACCAGCTGACGTTTGTGAAATAGAGTTCGTTAAGGCGCGAGCCATGCTCTTGGCCACCTAACAGGCCTACCAAAGCGTACGCCTGTATCTTGACTGCCTAGCGCCTTTGACATTTAAGAAAACAAAATCAAAACATGTGTTGATAACCACCGACTTGGTGATTTTTTATCCGCCACCGAAATCATCGTTTTTTATTTAATTTATATAACCATGGCTGTGGCCTTCTATACTTATGGTAAATGTAAACATTTGCAATCTAGGTTTAAATTTTTAAAATTTTTATTTCTTGTAGGTTAAATTTGCAACGGATATTGCTCATTTTGTTAGCAGTTCTCAGTCAACTGGTCACGGATGTCTGTTTAAAATTTCAGCTCAATCTGTTTTGTCGTTCGGCCGTATGGACCTGGACAGACAGAATCACGAGAAGATCCGATCGAGTAGTGTTATAAAGACTTTGTTTCGCTGCGCTCACTCGTCTAATAATATTTTGTTTGTTATTTACCTGGCTGTGAAATGCCGTGCCCATGCAAGGTCTGTCGAATGTTGCACGTCAAGGTACCCCCAAATTCCGCTCGTAGATTGAGTAAACCTTACAATATTTTCACGTATTTCGCACTGGCTATGTTTTCCATAGTGTTGTCACAGATGATGGACTACACTGCGTTATATGCATTTCAAAACATGTTAAATAATTTAAAAAATACAATCCAGAACCGACCGGGGGTTTGAACCCAGGACTCCCACATTTTGGGTATAAGGGCGCCTTAGCCAACTAGACTAGGGAAACGCCAAAGTCGTTGTTAGACGAGTGAGCGAGTCATGTGTTGAGTACGCGGGAACATTTGCGTTTAAGTTTGATTATAATATTCGTATAAATAATAGGGTATTTAAGTTTAGGTCATAGTTTAGGCCATAATAGTCCACTGTAGCCTATAATAGGCTAGGGAGGCCTAAAGAAAGGGAAGAAAAGGAATGTTACCGGGAACTAAACACATGGCTCACTCACTCGTCTAACAACGACTTTGGCGTTTCCCTAATTATTCCCTTTTGAATCTTTCCACTCTTTGTATCGTAGTAATGAAATAGCAGCACCTGTATTGATTAAAATATCCATGTCAAGATTTTGTACATTTCCCTTTGTAAACACAGCACCTCCACTAGCCACATTTCCTATAATTGTGGTAGCCCTAGTATGATCCAAATCAAGTATATGTTTCTAGGCTGGCTCCCCACATTTGGTCATGTGTGCCAGCCTCCACTAGTTTCCCTGATGTGGCCGACTCCCATGGAAATATCCTGGCTGATACTCAGCCCGAAAATCTGGTTGAAACATAGGGCTTGAATGTTTTTGAGCTTGTCTTGCATTAGGGCAATTTACATGTCGATGTCCTGGCTGTCCACAACTCCAGCATTTCATCTGAGATCTAGGCCTATAATGAGGCCTTGACTGAATGTTCTCTTGCTGCCTTGCCGTCACAGGCATATTCATCATGTGCTTCATGGTATCTGTCATTGCTTGCATGGCTATCATTGTGTAACTTTTAAGCAACTCCTCCAGTGCATGAACACTATTTGACCAGACTTACTGTACAAAGGTCTCTCTTTTCACATTGCAAATTTACTTCTTGTTCCAAAGCAACTTTCGTAGCAGCTTCTAATGTTCGTGAACAAGACTGACGTACTAGCTGACGCAAATTGCCTTCACCAAAAGCTTCTGGGTCATTCCATTTCAAATCACCCAATGGGTGTTGCATGACCATTTTTTTATATATTCGATTCATTCATAAATTGCATTTAATATCCTTTTTATTTGTTATCAAATTTGTTGAATATTTAATGCATTGTTGTAATATTACTATTTCAAATATTTACTTAAATGTAGTTCATTGTTGTGTCCGCATCTATGTAATTAGATTTATTTAGTTGTCCTCCTTTGTAAATCAGTTTTTATAACTGAATAGGATAGACGTTAAATAAATAAATAAATAAATATTTTCCGAAAAAAAACATTTGATTGCCACTTAGATTCTGAGCTCAGAACACACTTCAGAAAAAATTTGGGACCAACGGTTCTCAAATTTTGGCCCTCCTAAGTTTAAGCCCTAGAGCGAATTTGCCCGCTTTAAGCATTAGCGATTAATCTTACCACATCTAAACCGTTAGAGATAATTAAAAAGTTCAAAGAGATAAGTTGGTTTAAATTGAGTGCTCTTTACTATAAGTCATGTAAGAAATGGCTACATATGAAATAATCATTGGCTATAGCTGGCCAAATGCCAGGTTAGTTATTGGCTTTTTCTTATTATTATATATATTATATATTATTCTTAACTAGGCTATTATATCTATATCTTTAGTATTAATTTTAACAATATCCATATTTGTTCTCTGTACGAATCTAAGGATTAATAAAAACTTGAACTTGAACTTCAACTTTAGCATCAAAATTTCCCAAGAAGGGTTTGAAACTAGGCCTACTTCTTGAAATTTTTTGTGTGTGTACAATGACATCTTAAGTGTCTCCTTCCACTATAAAAAATATCATGAAATCATTCAAAAACCCTGAATGGACCCTTTTCTACCCCATTTTACTCAAATGGGGGGAGGGGTAAATTTTTTGGGGGGAGTGGAATAGAAGCTCCTAGGGGTCAAGTTTTATTCCTTAAAAATTTCATTATGTATTTTGAAGTGGTGTGGAAGTGACAATTTTTCCAATGTGACCTAAAATAGTATTTTTACAAGGCATGTTATCAACCAATTGTACAATACAGCCTAGGGAGCTAGAAGGTTTTGAATGTTTCATGTCACAGGGGAATAAGAATTAAGTAGAACCTAAGTTTCTGTACCTTATATCAGTTTGACATCATGTGGGTTACTCAGTCTGCTGCTGATGTACGATCTTTCAGTCGCAGTCGTCAATTCAAGTGGCGATAACACTGGCAAGATGTTGAAGTGCGGGACCCACGTTGTACCGGTTGTTTTTTTTAATTTGGTATCTGGCCACATGGATGGAAGAAGTTCACCAAATAGTCCATATTCTCCACTATCTTACCCAGCCACCAGTTGGCATCGTAAATGCATGCAACGTACCGGTAATCGTTTTCTTTTAGGTTTAATATATGTCCACTGTTTGATTTTACTTTTGTGATCAGGACCTTATCAAAAACAACAGAACCGGATGTTCGGTATACTTTCATCGAGTTATCTATGAGAACAAATCCATGGTAGGTTCTTGTATTAGGAACTGTACATGAGTTGTCATAACGAGCTGATAGAGCATTCTCTTCTTGGATAATTTCAGCCAATGACGCAAAAAAAATTATGCCTTTAATTTCTGAAGAGCAGAAATGAAACATCAGGATGTGTCATTAAATGCTTGTTTTATAAAAAAAAATTGTGTCATCGGCTGAAATTATCCAAGAAGAGAATGCTCTATCAGCTTGGTATGACAACTCATGTACAGTTCCTAATACAAGAACCTACCATGGATTTGTTCTCATAGATAACTCGATGAAAGTATACCGAACATCCGGTTCTGTTGTTTTTGATAAGGTCCTGATCACAAAAGTAAAATCAAACAGTGGACATATATTAAACCTAAAAGAAAACGATTACCGGTACGTTGCATGCATTTACGATGCCAACTGGTGGCTGGGTAAGATAGTGGAGAATATGGACTATTTGGTGAACTTCTTCCATCCATGTGGCCAGATACCAAATTTAAAAAAACAACCGGTACAACGTGGGTCCCGCACTTCAACATCTTGCCAGTGTTGTGCATGCATTTACGATTTTAACTGGTGGCTGGGTAAGATAGTGGAGACATTAGTGGAGAATATGGACTATTTGGTGAACTTCTTCCATCCATGTGGACTAGATACCAAATTAAAAAAAACAACCGGTACAACATCTTGCCAGTGTTATCGCCACTTGAATTGACGACTGCGACTGAAAGATCGTACATCAGCAGCAGACTGAGTAATGATATAACCCACATGATGTCAAACTGATACTATAAGGTACAGAAACTTAGGTTCTACTTAATTCTTATTCCCCTGTGACATGAAACATTCAAAACCTTCTAGCTCCCTAGGCTGTAGTGTACAATTGGTTGATAACATGCCTTGTAAAAATACTATTTTAGATCACATTGAAAAAATGGTCACTTCCACACCACTTCAAAATACACAATGAAATTTTCAGGAATTTAAGTTGACTCCAAGAAGCTTCTATTCCACTCACCCCCAAAAATTTACCCCTCCCCCCATTTGATTAAAATAGGGGGAAAAGGGTCTATTTAGGGTTTTTGAATGATTTCATGATTTTTTTATAGTGGAAGGAGATACAAAACTAAAATTTGTGTTTGAATTTAGACACTTAAGATGTCATAGTACACACACAAAAAATTTCAAGAAGTAGTTTCAAATCCTTCTTGGGAAATTTTGATGCTAAAGTTGAAGAAAAAGCCAATAACTTACCTGACATTTGGCCAGCTATAGCCAATGAATATTTCATATGTAGCCATTTCTTACATGACTTATAGTAAAGAGCATTCAATTTGGATCAACTTATCTCTTTGAACTTTTTAATTATCTCTAACGGTTTAGATGTGGTAAGATTAATCGCTAATGCTTAAAGCGGGCAAATTCGCTCTAGGGCTTAAACTTCAGAGGGCCTAAATTTGAGAACCGTTGGTCCCAAACTTTTTCTGAGGTGTGTTCTGAGCTCAGAATCTAAGTGGTAATCCACATGATTTCTTTGAAAAATATTAAAAATGGTCACGCAACAACTTTTTTGTCATTTGGGTGATTTGACATAGAATGACCCTTCTACAAACTGATCACGGGTAAGCTCATCACGAGTACCATGGTCCATGTTAGGGTACGCTCTAGCAGCTAATTCCTTCATCTCGCGACATAAAGTGTCTACAGTCTCCAATGGTTGTCGTCGCCTCATGCGAAAAGCAGTTTTATGTAGCTCAATTTCCTCTGGTGGTTCTAGTTTTAAGTGTAACGCCCTGCACAAACTTCCATAATCAATTTTTACTTCTGGAGAAATATCCTCAAACTTGTCGGCGGCTCTTCCGTCCAAACTCACTGCCAAAAACTCACATTTTTCAATATCTGACCACTTATTAATAACGGAAATTTTTACAAAATGTTGCAACCACTTGCACCAACTTTCAGACTCACCTGTAAATTCTCGAGGCATTTTAATAGGACGTTTGGTCACTAAAACAACTCCTGGTTCCGCCATTGTTTCTGGTTGTCTTCTTGGCATTACGTTTTACAAAAATAAATCCATTTGCTTTTAGATATCCCACCACTGCCACCAATGAAATGCGTACTAACTATTGAGTCATTCCATATGAAATCAACCAAAATACGATTATTTTTTTTCTGACCATTTCCGATTTTCCTGAAATTTGGTACACAGGCAGATACTATTTCAAATAGAAACTGTGATTTTTTTTAGATTTTTGTGATAAGTCGTTTCTGATATATGGGGTCACCAATATTTGACCTCGGGTGACCTCGTTTGTGTATCGCGCCACGATTTTCTCAATAAATTCTTCCCTAATTATGCTACAGACCTCAATGAGAGCTCATTTTAAAGCTCTTGAAAAGTTGTATCCAGAAAATATCATACACATACACTTTAATGGTAACATCTGGAGTTGTATGTTCTTACATCTGTTGAAGGTCAAAGGTCAATAGCTAAAATACTCCATCTTGGATTGTGTTGAAATTTTATATTATTTAAGTAAATACATGTGTGAACAATTCCTGAAAATTTCAGCCTGTTATATTAAGGAGTTCTTTAGTTATAAATTATTCTTTCTATGATATGTAAGTAATAGCCACATTGTAGTGTCACTATTCACATTTCACAGCACATTTTGTCCTGTGTTTTAAACCCCCTTGGTTTGTTCTGAAAAGGCAAATTGTTATCAATATTGTTTGGTTATGCCTCTAATGTAAGTCTTGATTCATGAGTTGCTTATGAGTCAACAGGTGTTTATTTCAATTTCACAATTCACATATTTCTTCAAAATTCTTCAAAAGATTACTTGTCAATTAAGGAAGGCAAATGCCGTGTTCATCATCTTAATCATCATATGACTTGTCTCAACTAATTTAAAAGAAACATACAGAGCATGTAAAGAAAAGCATCCAAACTTAAAGGTAGGGTTTTCTAAATTTGCAGAGCTGCGACCAAAACACTGTGTTCTGCCAGGTGCTTCAGGAACGCACTCGGTTTGCGTGTGCACTATCCATCAAAATGTTAAATTGATTATAATTGGTTCAAAATTAGCAACACTATCTCAAGATTCCCAGTTTCAAACATACCATCATATTCTGTCAGGCATGATGTGTCAATCCCCTCAGCAGACTGATTGCCACTTAGGACTATGCCAATATTGCCCAGGGACAACAAAGTTGAGGGATGATTTGGAGAAGTTGTTTGATGAAAACATAATTGATGAAGTGTCTTACAAACAATGGCAGACAACCGATCACTGCAATCTCGATACGGTTAAAAAAAACAACAAGAGACTTCATCGATTCATTCCTTGATAAACTTGAACTTTTACGAAATCACGATTTTATTGCCAAACAGCAGGCTGCTTTTCTTCAGCAAATAAAATCTACACTCCAGCCCGGTGTAGTAATTGTATCAGGTGACTTTGCAGAAAATTATAGCTTTGTTGTTCAAGATGTGGCACAGGGCTTCCACTGGACTAATAGCCAGGCCACGCTTCACCCATTTGTATGTTATTATGTGCATCAGTCAAAACTGGAGTATACCAGTTATGTATTTATATCAGATTCACTTGTTCACGACACTGTTGCAGTTTACACCTTTCAAAAACTACTTATTCCTCTTCTCCAGCAAAAAATCGAACATTTAACCAAAGTATTTTATTTCTCTGATGGAGCAGCATCTCAGTATAAAAACAAGAAAAATTTTGCTAATCTGTGTCATCACGAACTTGATTTTGATATTCAAGCTGAATGGCATTTCTTTGCCACATCACATGGCAAGGAGCCGTGTGATGGAGTTGGTGGGTTGGTAAAGAGGCTAGCAGCTACAGCAAGTCTCCAACGACCGAGTGAGGACCAAATAATGACTGCTCAGGACTTATTTCTATGGGCAAGAGACAATCTTAAAAGCAGTGTTTTCAAGTTTGTGCCAACTGAAGATATTGAGGTCAATAGGCAAATATTAAATAATCGTTTCAACCTACTCCAACCTATTACCGGGACTCGCAGTTTCCATGCATTTATCCCAACTTCAACACATACTTTGATGGTGAAACAGTTTTCCACTTCAGATTCAAGCAAAGAGGTGGTAGTAACACCTAATAAAAAGTTATCTTTCGAAGAGGTGAATGATTTTGTAACGGTACAGTACGAAGGCCAGTGGTGGCTTGGATTTGTATTGAAGAAAATGAAGACTATGAATGAACTACAAATCAGATTCCTGTCTCCACATGGACCATCACCTTCCTTCACATATCCAGAACGGGATGACGAATTAGTAGAGACCTACAGAAATGTTTTTATTATTATCCCAATTTCGTTTTCAAAACTTGAAATTTCGCGTTTTGGCGGGGTTATTATTTTTAAGGTGCAAATTTTAGGTAGGCTTCCTGAAACTACTAAATAAAACTACTGTCCATTTTTGGTGGAGTCACGGAGTGAAACATTTATTTAACTTTAATACAACCAAGGTAGGCCTACTCAAACTACTAAATAAAACTACTGTCCATTTTTGGTGGAGTGAAACATTTATGGTTTACTTAAATGCCACCATGGTAACAATCTCAACATTTTCAGGCTTCAGGTATCTGCGCCTGTCAGTCACAACAACAGAGTATTTAGAGAAAGACCTCTCAGCATCGACACTTGAAGTAGGCAACCATATTGCCTTCAAGGCTTTCGTACAAAATGCGGGATACTCGGATTTTATAGAGCACAGAATCTGGCACACGTCAATGTGGTCGGTCTTCCATTACTTCCATTACGAACATAAAAACTTTCCTTGTCGAATTCTTCTGCGCGTTTTTTAACTGACACAGACACTTTAGGCATTTTGCCGAGCTCGCGTAGCAGTAGTAGGCCGAAATGTTGAGACTACTGTGACTAGGAACTAGATCACGTTTGTCGGCTGCATACCGAAGGCGGTAGGCCAGAGTTCGGCTGGCCTCGGCAATTGTTTGTTCGGGTTGTCACGTGGTCGACTACAGTGCGCATGCAAGGTGCGCGTGGGCGGAGAGGCGAGGCACAGCTGACTGCTTGACGCATGGAGAGTGGGAGATTGGATTCAAGCACAGAGATCACGAGATGCCGCCGACGGAACCCGGGTGGGACGGTAATTTTGTATTTTGATGAGATTTTCGTCAATTTCGGTGTTATTTTGCGAATTTACAGGAAAGTTGTAGATTTCGTGGTGAAGGGTCAAAATCGCGTTATTTCGCGTTTCAATTTTGGTATGATTGGGATGCTGAACTAACATCTCGTCCACATTTTGCATTATTTGGGGTTAATTTCAAATTTCGTTTTATTTCGTAACGCGATTTTTACGTGTCTCTACGAATTAGTTGTGTCTCTTGTCTCTTAAAGATGTTCTTTCAACTGCTTCCGTTGAACTAGGTGGAAGTGGAGCAAGAACGTACAAGTTGAAAAAGGAAGACGGCGATAGAGCAAAGACTTCTTGAGGCAAGATTGAAGAAGTAAGGTAAATTAATTAGGCCTACTTCAATTGTACCAAACAATATTGATAACATTTTGCCTTTTCAGAACAAACCAAGGGGGTTTAAAACACAGGACAAAATGTGCTGTTAAATGTGAATAGTGACACCACAATGTGGCTATTACTTACATATCATAGAAAGAATAATTTATAACTAAATAACTCCTTAATATAACAGGCTTAAATTTTCAGGAATTGTTCACACATGTATTTATGTACTTAAATAATATAAAATTTCAACACAATCCAAGATGGAGTATTTTAGCTATTGACCTTTGACCTTTAACAGATGTAAGAACATACAACTCCAGATGCTACCATTAAAGTGTATGTGTATGATATTTTCTAGATACAACTTTTCAAGAGCTTTAAAATGAGCTCTCATTGAGGTCTTTAGCATAATTAGGGAAGAATTTATTGAGAAAATCGTGGCGCGATACGCAAACAAGGTCACCCGGGGTCAAATATTGGTGACCCCATATATCAGAAACGACTTATCACAAAAATCTAAAAAAAATCACAGTTTCTATTTGAAATAGTATCTCCCTGTGTACCAAATTTCAAGAAAATCAGAGAAAGTCATGAAAAATGATTTGGTTGATTTGACATGGAATGACTCTATTTAATCTTGTGACCTGACGACCTGCTGGGGTCATTGAGTGGCCTGGGCCCTCAGATGTTTTTTTGTTTTTAAATATAAATTTGCATAATGTGGCCTAAATATGGTGATTTGCATACAAGGATCGAATCAGTGTTTCACCAGTGTTAACTTCAGAGTTATATTTCATAAGCAGATGAAATATAACAATCAGGCAACTGATTTGTAGCCATGGGCTAGTGCTATTTGGCTGTGCCAAGCCAACCATTGGGAGTCAACGTTTTCAGCTCGGGGAATCACGACGGCCGAGTTGTGACGTAGGTCCTGGGCTAAACTCGTACCCGTGCTGTTAGGGGTGCAGATTGAAGGAGAGGCTTCAAGAATAAATTAGCAGATCTCAAGACTCGTCGGATGTGACGTCGAAGTTGTGTTTTTCGAGCGACCTATCCAGGGCATACCCGGTAGCCCGAGGCGAGCTAGGCAGGAACCGGCGAATCACCACCCTCACAAAACGGAAGAGGTAGGGCTGGCTAGAAACAGAAGCCAAGCCGAAGCTGGCGTTTGCTTTTTGCAAACCAGGAATCTGAAGGAAAACTCGGGCACTTGTGCCGAACCCACCAACTGAGCAAGTCGAGTCTGCTCGTGCTACGTAAAAGAGGGGGTTTCGACGACGCCGTCGACGACTACGAGAGCCATGAAGTTTGCAGTGCCCCCACATCTAAAGGGGATGGCAACTTGGTGAGGGCAAGTGGCTGTTTAGTGTTGAATTTTGTTTATTATCCATCTATTCGATTTGTGTTTTCGGGAGACCCATTATTTTATGGTAACCCACAAATAACAGTCGGACAATATGACGACTGCGCGAAACCAAGGCTATTCTAAATATCACTAAGTTAACCCGAGAGCGGCAGCTAAATGCATAAAGTATATACAGTTCAGTCATTGCGACTGCTTTGCGGTGCCGAACACTAGGGTGCACGTAAGGTGCCGATAATCTGCGAAAGCCACGAGGTATGAGAAATACCACTGCTGATCTACAACCAGCTAAGTATCCCTCCTACGAGGACGTCGAGTACCTTTTACACCTGTAACCAGCCATCTGGCTTTCCGTGCCAAACCGGCACGAAGAGGAGGCTGTAAGGATGACGACGCCTGAAGTACGTCGAGCCGTCCGGTACGTCGCCGGCTAGGCGCCCGACGACGCCCAGCAAGACCGGATCGTCCTGAGCGCGACCAACGCATCGTACCTCCAGAAACCTCAAGAAGGGAAGACAATGGAAGCAAGGAACAACGGAGATCTAGGAATAAGTAGACAGCAATGCTGAGGTTATATCATTGTACTTTGTAACTACCCTGTCAACTTCACTGCATAAGCATTTTTCTTTTGGATCCAAACATAAAAGCATTCTTTTAATTTAACTTTTCTTGTATTACATAAATGTTGCGTCAAACCATTAAATATCCATAACATCCAAACACTATTACCTTGTTTAGTACATGGTAGCACCCCACCTCCCTTTCAAATCATTTATCAAGTAACAAGACCCTCAGTCACCCGCTGGCCCGTCTAGTGGCCAGCCAGGCTATTTATAAGTACGAGCTACATAGACCGACGGTGCCTGCTGGAGCCTGTACCTGTGATCAGCGGGGCACAACGCTAGCGCACCCGGTAAGGCTGGTGACCCACCCCACTTGGGTTGGTCCCAGGCGGTGCTGAGCGCCCCTACCTGTCTTGTATCCATGTGCACTTGTTCTGCTAGGAGAAGATTTCCACACACTAGTAAGGTCTCGTGCTAAGAGCTAGTAGCTGAGGGCGGAGTCAGAGAGAGTTAGCGAGCTTTAATAATACATAATAATTCTTTATTTCATATTGATCGTGTACATGGTACAGATATGCACTGCTCCGAAGAGAGTGTGAAATAGTAGATATTCTTATACACAGATATACTTTATATACTTAGGTATCTATTCTAGGTAGAGCATACTTAAAATACTTATAATAATTATAATTCAGTCTAGAACAAAAGTTAATAACATAAAAGGGTAAGTTTAAGTTGACAAAACATTATACTGACAAGCATATAAACATACCCAAGGCATAGTGCAGAGTGCTGACATAATAAAAGACTGTTTATTAGTTTAGTTTTGTCAGTCATTCTGATTTACAAATTCATCAATAGAATAAAAACACTTGTCAAGCAGAAATGATTTTACTCTAGCCTTAAAAATTATGTGCCTGCTTGTATTTATGAGTTTGATGTCTGCTGGTAATTTGTTATAGAGGGCTGAGCATAGAGGCAATGGTCCTTTGGTAAACTTGGATGTGCTGAAAGAGTCGATATGAATGTTGATTTGCGAGCGTGTGCCATGGTGATGAATTTGTGAATTGCGGGGAAACCATTCAGGATTATTGTGAACAAAGATTACACAGATTTGAATAAGGATACATGGAAGAGTCAGTATTTTAGATTTCTAAATAATTCTTTACAGGATTTTCTCCTATTGGCTCCAACCATGATTCTGATGGCTCGCTTTTGAATGCGAAAGACACGGATTGCTTGCGATGAGGCGCCCCAGAACATTAGTCCGTATGCTATATGCGAGTGGATATGAGCGTAATATACCGCTAGCAAAGTTTGCGAATTTACAATTTGTTTCAGCTTTCTAAGCATGAAGCAACGACTTCTCAATTTAGACAAAACTTTTTCAATCTGGGGAGACCAATCCAGAGTTGCTGTGATGGCTAGACCTAAGAATTCAACTAACTCGGAGCAAGCAATGCTTTTTGAGTTTAGACGTATTAGAGGGCTTGAGTTTACTGGAGAGTGTGGAGAATGAAAGTTTAAGACAAATGATTTGGAGGTTTGAAGAGCTAAAAGATTTGTGGTACAGTATTTGGACATGTTATCTACCTCCTTGTTGGCCATTTTGATAAGATTGTTAAGGTTGGGAAGGGTCATAAGGTCAATTTCAGGGCCTAACCCAAAGGGTCTAAGAGAGAGTTAGGCTTTAATCTTTTATTTCATTTATATTTCCAACATTTGTGAAGACACCATTTTTCACAATAACAACATTCATTTCTTTTATCAACAACATCTCTAAACACTGCCTACTAGATAACATATGAACTGCCTAGTGTATTCCAATCCACACTACATAATTATATATATATATACCAAAAAGTGCTATAATTGCAATACATTGTAGTAATTTATAAATATAATTGAAACTATTGTATTTACGGCGGTAAAATTTGTAGTGACATTTTTTGTAGAGCAAACCCATTAAAACAATACCTGGTTTATGCAAATCCAATGCTTACTTCTTGAGTTACAGCCATTTTAAGAATTTTGTGGCAGCCATCTTGAGGACGCCATGACAGGTGACTTATTTGCTACCATGCGTGTCCCCCGTGAAATAACATTCTAAAATATAACTTTTACCAGCTCCTAAATTTTGTGCTGGTTTCCGGATTTGAAATGTTTTTACGCTTGTTCCACGGACTATTGGCATTGTCTGAAAATAGGCTGTATTTTTGGTAGGCCTACTGAAAAAAAGTTTCATTATTTTAATTTTGGATGAAGGGTTATTGTTGGAGAGGGAAATGTTGAGCATGAGGAGATGGTGAACGTGAACATCGTTGGGTCAATAGTTGTGAAGATGTTGTCAATAAGGCCGCAACTTGTAGCAGTGACGCGGGTTGGTGCGACAATGGTCTCCTTGATATTAAAGAAGTGACCTAGATCAAGCAGTTTCGATTGAGAAGGGGATTGTTTTAGAATGCAATGATATCGATACTGCAGGAAAATGAAGAATACTTTTGACATTGATATGGTTTTATTTCATGATTTCTTTAGTCGGGAAACACTCCCGTAGGTGTAATTGATATTATTCACTACAATTCGGAAATTAAAAAAGTCCGCCCCAACCGGGAATCGAACCACAAATCTCCTGCATTCCAGACTGGCGTCTTAAAGGGATCGTTCACCTCTTATGTAAAGGTGTACCCAGACGTCTATTTTCCTAAGTAGACTCCATTTACAACAAATTCTTTATCGAAAATAGTCATAATCACCATGTATTAATTGTTGAATATGTAATGAAATTGACTATGTTTTCGCCACTTCGCTGTACTGGCAACAACGCACGATTCGGCCTTGGCTTCGGAGTCAAGTAGCCAGTGTCGCGGCGAACTGAGTCATCGTATTGGACATTTAAAAATGCTTGGCGAGGGGGGATATGACATGTAGTCAAGTATGGCATACTCGCTTCAAATTAGGTTGAAATAAAAATGCATGCCATGTGTTATTCGGCTCAAGTGTCAAGTGTAGAGGTGTTTACGAAGTTATGTCGTTTTGACAATCGACTTGATAAGCGCACAGCGCACTTGCCGTATACACATTCAAAACACCGTACACCTAGCCGATATATATATTTACAGCTGATGCCTGTACGTCATTTGTTCATCCTTTTGTAGAATATGCTGTTGATGTGGATTTTTAAATCTTTGTTTGTGTTTGGAATGGTTCTTCTAATTAATCTATATACCATAAGAATAAGATATATTATGAGTGGGGTGTGCCTGCATACTCGAACGAGATAAACAAAAAGCGATAAGCTAATGGGACTAAGAAGGAAGAGAATAAACATTAAACACTGTCCAGAAACCTTACGCAGACCTCTTCACATCAGTTGGACACGTGCACTTGTTTCGATCAATCGTTCATGATGACATTGAGGAGTGGTGTAATAGGTGCAAAAAAATAAGAATGTTTATTATATGTTACAGGGCAAGCGAATTCTATTCAGTACGGTAGTGTTTGTGTAGAGTTTGTACACAAAGTGTCAAAATGTCAACCGACAAAGAGTCAAATTGTTGCGACGAGAGAGACTTTATTAGTGAGTTGCTTGAACGTGAGTCGGCGCAGTGTATAATAACTAAGCATATAGTAGTTTTGGGCAGATGATAGTTTTCAAATATGTTCTCAACATTTTACGCCACGAAAAGCTTTGGAAAAAAACATCCATCAGTACAATATAGAGAAACATTGATGTCTGGCGTAATAAAGTAAGCATACCTCCTCATTGTTTATGTCTACAATTACGAACAGAAACTGATCTAACAAGCAACATAGATTTGTTATTCATTCTGTATACACAAGTGTGGTGATAAGGCGGCTTTAAATAATAAATATACAGAGTATTCCATGAGAAAATAAAATAAAATGCCGCTTGGGATAATGATACATTGACATTGTTAATCGGTTTTCGGATAGATGTAGTACATGCATAACGCGCGAGAGTTATTCGGGAGGTCCGCGGTCGATCCTCACCCCTGGCAATCCTGACATTTACATAATTACGGAAACTGCTGTTAGCCCATAGCGTTTGGAATTACTTTAATCATGTAATTTCACTTATTGTGGAAGAATAATTGCATTTTTTAAATGCTATAACCAAATCGCTTTTATTTTTAAGTGCAAGTAATTCGTATCATGTGATGTTTTTTTAAGTGCTAAGTGTTTGTAATCATCATGTGAGTGTTTTGGTGTTTTGTATCTTTGAGAATCGCTTACAGGTGCTTTGTTTTAATAGTCAATACTTATTCAATCGCACTATTAGGCCTACCTTGTATGATTGGCACATAAAACTTTATAAGAACGTGCGAAATAATATTTATCCATAAAAAATCGACACAACGTATGTGTTTAAAACGGTGTTTTTTTTAACTTGTAACGTATTGTGTATCGGAATGATCCAGGCCTTACCGCATTTCTTTTGGATGACGATTAGCGAAGCAGAAGATTCTGCATTTCACTACACTGGAGAAAAAATCCGGAATTTTTTTTTCTTCTTTTTTATGTATTTTTTGTGTGTCTGTGAAACAATTCCGCTCAAACCAATACTTCATGCGATGAAATTTTTGGTCCAGATTAAATCTCTGAACGAAGAACTGACCGGGGGAAATAGCGATCTGAAAAATTATTTGTCGTGAAAATCGCAATTTTACGATTTTTTTTGATTTTTAAAAAAATTCTTCGACTCATAACATCTACATACTTTATCCGATTGTAATGGTTTTTTCACAGAACCTTAATTTTATGAATTAATATATTCGTGTGAAATTTGAGCGCAATCAAAAAATCATTTCTTTTGTCTTTTGATAATCGCAATTTTACGATTTTTTTCAATTTTTAACATTTCTTCGACGAATAAAACCTACATGCTTTATCCGATTGTAATGATTTCTTCATAGAACTTTAATTTTATGAATAAATATATTCGTGTGAAATTTGAGCGTAATCGAAAAATTATCTATTAAAAAAATCGTAATTTTACGCTTTTTTCGTTTTAAAAAAATTATGCTCATCCATCAACGCGGCGGGACTTGAGCGTTTTCCTAGTCAGTAGAACAGACTATCTCGATAGATAGACCAGGACCTGCCTCACGCGTTACTCGCCGCTAGTAGCTGTGCTGTGTTGCAACACCTCGCCAGCTTCGGGTCAGTGACGTCACTGACCCGAAGCGCGCCGATGAATTTAAAGACCCCTATTGACGTAGGTCTGGAAATATACACAATGATCTTAATTTTTATGTTCGTACTTGGTTTTAAGAATAACTTGTTAAAGAGGTGAACGGGCCCTTTAACCACTAGACCATCAAGACGGGTACATTTTAAACTCTGAATTGTAGTTGCATTATACATC
Source organism: Sweltsa coloradensis (assembly GCA_024449915.1). Taxonomy (NCBI): domain Eukaryota; kingdom Metazoa; phylum Arthropoda; class Insecta; order Plecoptera; family Chloroperlidae; genus Sweltsa; species Sweltsa coloradensis. The sequence goes on from JAMZAV010004837.1 coordinate 44,603, forward strand.
TGAATGGATGAAACAGTACTGCAACGAATATCTGCTGCCTTTAAACTGACCACCAAACATTAATTATGTCATTCATTACCTTTACGCAGGTATGAGCGAAGGTTTATTTCTCGATTTGTTTAGTCGGGAAAACACTCCCGTAGGTGTAATTGATATTATTTACTACAATTCGGAAATTAAAATATTAAAGAATGCGGGAGGTCCGTGGTTCGATTCCCGGTTGGGGCAGACATTTTTAATTTCCGAATTGTAGTAAATAATATTGATATGGTTGTATCAAGTTATCTACTCTTTAAATGTATGGTAGGCCTACTTACCACCCAGCCTGTAAAGGTGTGGATCTTGGCACTGTAGCTGGGAGCGCCTGGCATCTGCTGCTGCACGCGCCGACAACACAGGCGAGTCACGAGCCTCATGGAAGGGTTCCACACGAGCTATTAACTGAAGAATAAAAAAATATTAATACAAATGCTATTTTGTAAAAGGGAGACCAAAGTAACTAGAATATGCTGTAGGCTTATATAATATTTTGTACTCTCGTATTATGGAAATTCGCCTCTAAAAGTTGCAGATATGCGCTCTGGCGGAGAAGCGCTCAACTGGAGGTTTGGGGGTAACTTCTAACGCGCGTATGCTTTTTCACACAGATTTGTATTATGATTGCATTAGTTTTGGGACTGTTGGCGATATAAATACATGCAACAGTCCACAATATTGATGTTTGCTATAATCAAGAATACTGTAATAGAGTAAAAAACGACGTCTCAATATATCCATTGATCTTGAAAACGTTTAATTTTGCAAGTCAATGAAGTGACAAAATGTTGAGGATTGGGCTTTCATCATTTGATTTTATTGGCAAAATTGACATGTCATACTCATAATAATATGTATTTATGTATTTATTTTATTTATTTATTCAACATTTATCCTGTTCATTTAAAAATGATTTACAATGGCGATATTGTTCATGATATTTTACGTCAAACCTTTTACAGTCTCCTGGTATAAAAGTACAACATATACAAAGGCCCCGGGGATCCATGAAGAATTCAAGTCCTTATTTGGTGACCTTTGCGTAATAATATCGCCATTGTGACACCATGATAATATTTAAAACTGAATATAATTTACGACCATGCATGTATGTAGGGTACTTAGGCAACCAAGCCCTACCACTCTCCACATGTTTTTATTTTAGAATATGTTGGGATTCAAAGGATATCAACTATGTAACATTTTTGTTAGAAATTAAGCAATCAAACTCCATAAGTAAATATAAACAATTGATCCAAGTATGGTTGATGGATCAATGCCGTAGAAATTAAGTGTAGCCATACCGTAATTTTTAAAATATTATTCAAAACACTATTAAGACATGTGTCTACCTAAACCATTGTATGATTTCATTATCTTCTTATTTCCACGCAATGTGTTGGCTTAACATTTTCAAATGTTCATACATAATACATGTTACTGTCAGTTACATTATTATTCATTGTTGTATTACACATGACATTGCATGACATTAGGCCTATATTATTACTAATTATTTTGCCACACTATGTTACATTTTACTATACTTAGCTTAGTTCCTACTTTCTCTTATTTCTAGTCTTCATCAATATAACTGTATGTAAAAGAGACCCCAATTTGTGGGTAAGATATATACTCACTGCAGGTCAGTGCTAGAATATAGTATATTGAATTCAATGTATATAATCAATTATGTATTACAAATCGTTCAGTAGGCCACCAAATGAAACAATGATACGAGATTTTGATGTGATTATTGGCAATTAATGTCTTTCTGTGTGTGTGAGGGGGCAGGGCATAATTATTATACTACCACATTTGTTTTGCCGTTTACCACTCACGTGTAGCTTTATATGTTGTCAGTTGGAAAAACATAGAATGCTATGTTACGAGTGCAAAATGCAGGCACAAAAATCAACGAAAAACTATATCATCTGCATGACACACCAAACCCATTATATAACGAGAATCGCCAATTCAACCATTTCTTCTTAAGCTTAATATCAGTAGCATATATTATTATTATAATTTTTGTCAGAGTCAGACATAAACATGTGTCGTGTCGCTTTAAAAGACTGTTGATTTCCATACGCCAGCGCGTAGTAAACAGAGGCGAACCCCCAAACCTTCAGCCATATTGCAAGAATCCGCGCGACGGTGGCGCGATCTCTTATTACTTTTAGTGGCGAATACACCATGTAACTTGTAGACCAGGAGCCAGACCCTGTGGATTTTTTTTTGCTCACCCCACTTAACATCTCAAATCTGACTTGATCACGTGTTAGTATGCACCTTATAAAACAGCCCCAGGTAGTTCGTCACTTCGAATTGTGGTATACGGTTTTTTTAGAGGCCATTTTGTTTTTGAATGTGCAATCATTGAAACGCTTACTCTACTGTCTTAAAAAGTACATAACTCGGGACTCGGTTAACCGATTTTATTTTTTAAAACACCAATTTGTAGGTAACTGTATTCTTTACCTATTATATACAATCAATTTTTAATAAACATATGATTTCACTGTTAAAAAGTGCAGACACGGCAAAAATAGTGTAAATAATTTCACTGAAATGTGATTCAAGCATAGATTCGACACATTTTTTTGGTTGCTAGCAAGATGTTTTTATACTTGATTATGATTTAAAAAATATATTCATGAACTAAACTAATAAAACGTATAGATTTTTTGGAATTTTAGAAGATACGCGTTGAAGGATGAGCATTTTCAATGGATTGAGCGCTATTTAACTAGGTTTTTAATCCAACTTCATTTCGTCAATGTTAGCATAGAATTATGTTTTGAAAGTAATTTCAACCAACAATACAAGCAAATGGTAAAATATAATGATACTAACAATGTATTTTGAAGATATTTTTCATAATAGTTAATTTTACAGGATTTTCAGTTTCAAAAGTGGAAAAAGTGGAAAAGTGCTCTTTTCACGTGATAAATTTATTTAGTTGCACTTAAATTCTTTGAAAGTCTAATATTAGAGATTTTAAAGGTTCTCTGAAAATTTCATCCAATTCGTAGCAGTCGTTTGTCCCGGAAAGCGAAAAACGAACTCAAAAGTGTACAAATAATAGAAAAATATCTTAAAATTGATATTTGATGACACATCTTTACTTGTTTTGCAATAAATAACCTGTCAAGTTGTAATATTTATATGTTGTACTTTAAAGTGGTGTAACTATGATAGTATTGTATGATTATCTCGCAAAAATGTTCCATTGTTTGGCCAATTGGAACCATTGTTCCAAGGATAGAGGCGGCTTTAAGCCTAACAATCGCGCAAATCGAGAAAAAAACATACAAATTAGATAGAAAAAATAGATGGCCCCAAGTTGCGATCCTGTAACTTTCTTATTAATTGAATTAATTAAATTAATTAATAAATTAACCAAAACATACATTGAATTAAGAGACTACACTGTCAACATTGGTATAAAATAAAAGCCCATTGAACAAGAATAAATATGCAAAAAAGTATTTGAGTTAACTAATTGATTAATTTCCCAATTAATTACACTTTTCAAAAAATTCTTCTTAAGTCCTATGTGTAATTATTAGGGCTGTGCGAGTACTCGAATATTCGAGTACGAGTCGAGTTCACGGCGAGTTCGAACAAATTCGAGTTTCATTTATTTTGAACTCGAATATTCGAGCGTCGGTAAAAACAGCATTTTCATTTACCGACCCGTCAAAAGTTACGTGTTTCCTCCGTTAGATAGCAGCACACGCGGCAAAGTTCGTGATACACGATGAGTCGAACTCACTTCTGACCTGAAACTCGTTATGATTGGCCGGCTGAACTTTGCGAGTCCAATTGGAGCTAGTCATACGTCACATGCGAGCGTTGATTGGCTGTTTTCTGAAATCATTCACGTCTTACCGTGTATCACCATTTTGTGTCCGAGATGTATGTTGACAACAAAAATGGCCACGATTCACGAGCGAGAGCAGAGCAACCAGATGATTCGTTAAAATTTGCGGCGGACTAGCTAGGCTTAGGCGTAATTTCTTCTCTAAAGCATAGGCCTAGCATTAAAATACAATTTTGAAATATTCTGGATGGAACACTTGTCACAATGCAGGTAAACATTCAAACAACACTGCGTGACAGTACCAGTGACAACAGGTAGGGCCTAGTAAACAGTACAATTGCTAGTAGGCCTAGCCTAGTTGCCAGGATTTCTTCTGGCCAAGATTAGGCCAGTCAGTTCAGTTCAGTTTTATTAGCATCATGTAGGTTACATGCAACATTGGGTTTGCTAGTATATTTTACCGATCTTAGGCCCTAGCTAGGCTTACAAACTCACATTGCCATACCAAAATGCACCCAGCACTAGACCTAGCCTATGGCACCCTTCAAACCAGGTTAGTTGTAGGCCTAGCTAGGCCTAGGTCTCCATAACCAAAAATATTTAACCCAGAAGGTAGGCCTAGGCTTTAAAACTGAGAATTTGTTTGATAGGCTAGTAAAAGTCTGAAATGGAGATATCATTTTCTCAATTTGGAAATAAACTCGATTTAAATATAAATAAAATAAAATATCTATAAAATAAATAAAAAAATAATTAGGCTAACATCATTATAAATTAATTTTTAAATGAACTCGAATTGAACTCGAATTGAACTCGAAAACCGAACATTTGACTGAACTCGAACTCGTACTCGACTCGAATTGAAATCTCCCGTTCGCACAGCCCTAGTAATTATGTATACCTAAATGTCTACCGATTGGCCAAAGATGTTCCCACTTTAATAACATCATGCCAATAATTTTGAAATGTGCCTAAGCGAAATTATTGTAACTGATAGATTAATAGAATAGTGAAGTTGAAACCAATTAATTTTCAGAAGTTTGTAAAAAACCAGAAGAAAGGTACGAAATTATATAAAGAAATTTACGAAATTTTCCGCTCTTTCACAAAACCTCTGACAGTAGTTTTGAACCCCGGGGGCCATTCAAAGTGGGAAAAGTTTTAATTTACAGATTTACAGATTTAAAATGTGGGTCAACAATATTTTGAATATGCCTCGATAAATGGGAAAGGAATAGTAATAAACCCACTTTTGAAAAAAAAGTTGAATAACTGTAAGGCATCAAAATCAAAGTTAAAAAAAAAGACTTATTTAATTATATTTACTGGACAATACCTGTCTACAATGGGTATAAAAAGCCGGTAGTGTTTACGAAATCAATCTCATTGCCCTTTTCTAACTTTATTGAGTTGTGCATCTTAATTTTCAATTATTTATACAATTTTAAAATAAAATAACAATAAGAAGAAGAAGAAGAAGAAGAAGAAGAAGAAGAAGAAGAAGAACCCCAACATTGTTGGGGTTACAAGCTAGTCAAGTTCGAGATAAGTTGCTGGTTAAATTTCTATTGCCGCTGAAATACAAGCATTCCATCTCAAATTTCGACATCATCTTGATCTACTAGTGACGTACTACAAGTGACATTGAAGGGAAGTATTAGTTTTTAGTATTTATACCATTATTTTGTAGTTTTATATCGTTGTCTAGACCTAGGCTGTAAATAACATTGAAACAGTTGAATTTTGTTAATTTTTGACAGTTAGTGGTAGGCATATATTCATTTAGAGGTATTATTTGTAACTTCAGCAAGGTAATATATCTAAAATAGTATAATATTTAGCATTTTACCGTTAATTATTTTGCAGAATCGAGAAGATTGAAGTCTTCTTTAATTCGTCAAAGTCAAATAAGAAAAGATTTATCAAAAACGAAAAGGCAAGGAGGTTGAGAAGCAAAGACCTCATCACCACCCTGAATTGATGAATCATGAGAAAAGTGTTTTTAATTCTTGTTTAAGTGCATTGACTTTATAAACATACAAATATATGTGACTTTGACAGATAGTAGAATAATTTATCTAGAACAAGGAAAGTAGGAATCACAGACAATGGACGTTTCTGCGGTGAATTCACTTCACCCACCAAATCTGGAAAAATGAGGCAGCGCATCAAATGGACAGAAAAAATGAACATGTGTGTGATGCGTACTTTATAGGTAACGTTATTAGGACGTTGTTTTATAAGGTATCGAACAAGAGCTCCATATAGACGAGTTTATACGTGAATATCCATTGTTAGAAAACTGGAGAGAATAGTACCAAAGAGATTCATGAGAATATACCATAGTTTCTCGACTATATTCTGCATCTAAGTGTTTTTTGTACAACTCCAAATTAACTTAATTTTTTATAATCCAAGTCCGGATCCATAGTTTTCTTTCAAACTCCCTGACTAAGTGCTGCT
>JAMZAV010004838.1:0-39275 GCA_024449915.1 Sweltsa coloradensis
AAAAAATGCCAAAAAATATCAAATAAAACAATCATAATAATTTTAAAATTTAAAAATAGCCCCAAAATTAAGTTCTGCTACTTTTTTTTTTAATTGAATTACCAAAAAAATTTTTTCCTGTAAAATAAGCTTGAAAAGGGTTCCCAGTTTGGCTGTTTTAAATTTTACACAAAAATGGGGATTAAATAAATTTAAATTTTTTTCTTCTTAATTCAATTAACAGGAAATACATGAACTTAATTTGGGATTTAAAAATTTTTTAAAATTATACTCGCATTGTTTATATTTATACTTCTTTTGGGCTTTTGTATGTGTTAATTGGTGACAATAACAATTATTAGATATAAGAATTCTTCTTTAAATTTCTTAAATAATGGGAAATTTATGGAATTTGTTTCGGGCCCTGACAATTCGGTTTCATTGGCTTATGTCGAAAATAATATTTTTATGACGATCGAAGATTTTGGTATCATCAATCATATGTCAAAGTGGGATTATTTAACCAAATGTAATTAATTTGGTGATTAATTTAAATTTAATTAATTTAATTTTTTTTTTCATGACTTTATTCGCCTTAAAACAGCTTTAAAATGTTTCCCAAGGGGTCGATACATTGTGTTAATTTTACAAAATTAATTGAGATTTTTGTAATTTTTTAAAATTAATTAAATTAATTGATTCGTGGGAAAAGGTATTGGAAAAAATTTTTGGGAAACTAATTGTTTTTGGTTAAATTGGGGTCATATTGCCTTGGGTGATACACTACTAAATTTGGGAAAGGGGAAAAAGAAACTTTTAATTGGGTTTTAAAATTAATGCTTAATTTTAAAATTAATTAATTAATAAAAAAGTTACGGAATTTCGTTTCGAGACTTAAAATTTTGGTTTTTTTGGCGTTTTTTATATATTCAAAATTGTAAGACAATCTGCAAATTCACGTATAAAAAATTAATATATAAAAAAATGCTATAATTGCAATAATTGTAATAATATAAAATTTAAAAATTAAAACTATTGTATTTACGGTAAATTTCCAATGACATTTTTTAGAGGCTTAAAAACCAAATAAAAAAAATTAGTTTACCCAAAATCTGATGATTACTTCTTAGTTAAGAAATTTTAAAAATTATTTTGGCGGCCATCTTGGGGACGCCATAAAAAACGGGTGCTTATTTGCTACCATGCTGTTTTTCCCGTGAAAAAAACATTCTAAAATACTCTTTTAGCTTCTAAATTTTGGTGCGGTTTTTTCCGGATTTGAAATTTTTTTAAAACGCTTGTTCCACGGACATTGGGGTTTTAGGGTGATGTGTCCCTTTTAAAAAAGAAAAGTTTAAATATTAGCCAAAATCTATAGAAATAAAGTTTTAATTAGTTTTTTCGGAAAATAATCCAATTGACAGGTAACAAAAGAAACTTGACAAAATCACTACAATGCGTATTGCTAGGCACAAACAAAAAATTTGAAAAAGAAAAAGAATCCCTAAAACAAAAATTTTTTTAAAAAGCTCATCCATCAACGCGGCGGGACTTTACGTTTTCCTAGTATATCTCCAGCTTTCATACCAAAATTTTTGGGAAGGAAGCTTGGCTGCCTTTTTTTTTTTTTTTTTAAAAAATTTTTGATTTTGGGGGGGATATCACATCTTTTTGTTGTTTTTTTCATATCAAGGGTTTGAATATTAAAATACTGTAAAGGTGGATACATGCCTTTAAAACAGATTGTCTAGAAAAAAAAGCACCATTTTTTTTTGTTTAAAATATTACCCCGGTTGACAATATTCAATATTTTTACAAATTTTAAATTGGGTTTAAATGTCGTTTTGGGGGTTTTTTTGGGTGTGAATGTTTTTGACCGGACTATAACACATTGACGCATAATTTTAAACACAATTAAAAATTAAAAATTTAATAAAACGACCTAACGTTTTTCCCAAAATAAAAATGGTAGGGAAAAATTGGGGGTAAAATACGCTTGTCTCCTGGGGTTTATTATGTTTCATATTATTATGTAACATCATGCAAATTTCATGCTGAAAACTCATTCGGGGACCTTTTTGGGGGAAAGCTGGAAATCAAGGGAAAATAATATAAACTTTTAGGGATGGGGGGGTTTAAAAAGTGTTGTTTTGGAAAAGGAAAAGGCTTATTGGGTTAAAACACATTAAAAATAAATTTACTAATTTGAAAAAAAATACAATTTTTGGGGTTTGACTTGAAATTTTTCATTTTAGGGATGATTTTGGGATGTTGGGGGGTGGAAAAATCGCTTTCATCCGAGGAATTATTTTTCATATTAGTATGGAACATCAGCCAAATTTTATGCTGATAACTATTAGTGCCTTCATGGTGAATGCTGGAAAACAAAGGGAAAAAAAATATAAACTATAAGGGATTATTTTTAAAAATGTGGTTTAGAAAAGAAAAAGGCCATTGGTTAAAAACACAAAAACATAATTTAATAATTTGAATAAAATTCAATTTTGGGTTTTGACATTAATTTTCCAATTTTTGGGGAAAGATTTAGGGGGTGTTGGGGTGGAAATCGCTTGCCTCTCGGCAAATGTTTTTCATTTAGTATGTCCCTCAGCCAAATTTTTTGCTGATAACTCATTTGGTCCCCCCTGGTGAAAGCTGGAAAACAAGGTTAATAAAATTTAAACTATAAGGGGTGGGGTTGAAAAAATTGGTTTTAAAAAAAGAAAAGGCCGATTGGGTTAAAAAACATTAAAACATAATTTTAAAAACTAAATTTTAATAAAACATCAATTTTTGATTTCGCTATAAAAATTCCATTTTTTAGGGGGGGTTTTTTTGGGGGAATATCGCTTAAATTGCCTCTCGGCGGATTACTTTTTATATTATTTGTACCCCATGTCAAAAATTTTTTATGTAACTCATAAGATCCTTCGTGGGGAAAACTGGAAAACAAGATAAAAATAATATAAACTATTGGGATAAGGTTGACAAATGTTTTTTAATATGAGAATGGCCGATTGGATTAAAAAAACTTAAAACACAATTTTAATAACTATTTGAATAAAAAATTCAATTTGGTTTTAGCTTGAAATTAAATTTTTAAATTTTTGGGGAATTTAGGGGGGTTGGGGGTGGAAAATTGCTTGTCTCTTTGGGGGAAGTTTTTGAGTCTAATACCCTAAATGTGGTCCAAGTTCATAGTTCTAAATGTACCTTTTCCCCTGTAGGCTCTTTTTCCTCTAGGGAGAATCCACACCCCCCCCCCCCCCCCCCCCACCAACCAACTAACCCACAGCCGAAAAATTTTCATCTACTTTTACGCCTTTTTTAACACAGAACGGTTATCGGTCGGGCTGATTTTTTTTTTGGTTTGTCATGGGCCACATATCGGTCATTACCGAGTTTCAAGATTGTAAAACTTTCGGGACGGCGTGTGCAGATAGCAAAACCCCCCAAATCGGGTGCTTAAACAGGGCCCATTTTTTCGTGCCCACTAGCATCGCGGGCGCTTGGGTGCGGGCGAACGACCCTCGCCCCCAAAATTTTTTACTATTCAAATTTCAGAAAAATTAAAAAAAAAATCCGCCCCCAAAGGGTTTGACCACGGGTCTCCCGCATTCCAGGGGAGCGCGGGAGTGCGGGGCCCGTGGTTCGAAACCTGTTGGGGCGGACATTTTTTCTTTCAAATTTGTAAATAATAAAAATTATAACATAAAAAATAAAAAATAATAAAATATAATATAAAATAATATAATAATATAAATTAATAAATATAAAATAATTAAAATAATATGATATAATATAAATTATAATAAAATAACAATGGTTATCTACAAAATGTTACTAAAATGATAGGTTCTTTTTAAAATGTATTTTTTTGAATGTATTATATATCTAAACTGGAGGGCCCACCTATTTATGTAAAAACGGGCCCCCCTCCAAAAACCACACGCACACTCCAAAATTTTCAGTTTATTTTTCCCCCCAGGCTTCCATACCTAGCTATCCATGTATTTTCTCTTTTCCGCGTCGATTGATGCATGTCGTTGTGTGCGATCACAGGTGGCGTGTACAACATCAATAACAAAAACGGGGGTCTGTATCGAATAAAAATGTAAAGAAATCTTATTTTTTTAAACTATTCCTTACATTAGGAAAAGGAAAAAAAAAACCGATTATAAAACTAAATTTAAAAATTTTCACTTATTTCCCGTATGTGGGCCCACTCGAATCTCCAAATTACACAATAGTCGGTCGGGGTTTGGGGTTAGGCCAATACTAGCTTCATCTGTCCCCCTCATAGGCAATCCTTACTAAGTTCTTTCCCGGGGCTACCTTCAGTCAAAGAGGCGAATGTCTGATTAGGTCGGATCGGTCAGATAATCTTCGATCATTCCATCACAACTATCCTCAAACCTAATTAACCTGACAAGAGAGATTCTTCGAACACTGTGCAGAAAAACACAAAAAACATATCCATATTCTTTCCCCGGGTAACGCATTCAGTCAAGAGGCGAAATGTCTGGATTAGCTCAGTCAGATAATCCCTCGATCATTCCATCACAACTACCTCAAACATCTTAATTCACCTGACAAGAGAGATTCTAACACTGGTCAGAGAAACACAAACATATCCTTACCAAGTTTCTACCCGGGTTTACCTTCAGTCAAAAGGCGAAAGTCCTTGAATGGGTTCAGTCAGATAATCCTCGAATCATTCCATCAAACTATCCTCAAACTCTTATTCACCTGACAAGAGAGATTCTAACACTGGGCAAGAGAAACACAAAACATATCCTTTCTATAAGTTCCTCCCCGGGGCTACCTTCAGTCAAAGAGGCGAATGTTCTGGATTGGTTCAGTCAAGATAATCCTCGATCATTCCATCACATCCTCAAACTCGTATTCCCTGACAAGAGAGATTCTAACACTGGGCAAGAGAATACAAACATAATCCCTTACTAAGTTCTTTACCCGGAGTAAACTTCAGTCAAAGAGGCGAATGTCTGGATTATTCAGTTCAGATAATCCTCGATCATTCCATCACAACTATCCTCAAACTTCTAATTCACCTGACAAGAGAGATTCGAACACTGGGCAGGACAAACACAAAACATATCCTTACTAAGTTCTTTTCCGCTGGGGTTACCTTCAGTCAAAGAGGCGAATGTCTGATTGTTCAGTGCAGATAATCCCTCGTCATTCCATCACCAACTATCCTCCACACTCTAATTTCAACCTGACACGAGAATTCTACACTGGGCAACAAAAACACAAAACATATCCTTAATAAGTACTTCCCCGGGGTAACCTTCAGTCAAAGAGGCGAATGTCTGGATTAGGTTCAGTTCAGATAACCCTCGATCATTCCATCACAACTATACTCAAACTCTAATTTCACCTGACAAGAGAGATTCGACCACTGGGCAACAAAAACCAAAACATATCCTTACTAATTCTTTCCCGGGGGTTACCTTCATCAAACAGGCGAATGGTCTGGATTAGGTTTCAGTCAGGAATCCTCGATCATTCCATACAACTATCTCAAACTCTAATTCACCTGACAAGAGAGATCTAACCACTGGGCACAAAAACAAAAACTATCCTTAAACAAGTACTTCCCCGGGGTCACCTTCAGTCAAGAGGCGAAATGTCCTGGATTAGGTTCAGTCAGATAATCCTCGATCATGTCCATCACACTATCCTCAAACGCAATTCACCTTACAGATAGAGATTTCTAACACTGGCAACAAAAACACAAAACATATCCTGCAATGCACCCCAACATATGGGTGTCCTGGGATGCGTTGACGGGTGGTCGAGGTTGCGATTGCCACATGACCAGTTAAGCCATGTGGTAGGGGGCGTATTCCCTGACCGAGGGTGAGTGGCTTGGGGACGCTACTGATAGCGTTTGGGACCAAGTGTGTGAACTTGTGAAGTCAGTCGGTAAGGTTGCGCTTGCTTATGTCGGTTCAGACTTGTAAGTCAGCGTACGTATTTGATATGTTGTGTGGTCTATATTGTGTAATTAAACCGTGTTTGTAAAATATTGTATATGATCTATCTCTTTATTGTGTTATCACTTCTCCTTCACCTCATTGTTGCAACGGCTTCGGGTGGCAGTTGCACGTGTGGGCACCGTCCGGATTTTTTTTTGCGCGCTTGTGTTTTGAATTGTTGAACTTGTATTCGAAAGTGCGTGTATATGAACTTGAGGTGGGGAGTTTAAGCACCAACGTCAGTGAATTGATGGCGGACATTGCGTGCCGTGCGCAGCTATTGCAGGAATTGTTGCAATTGTCAGTGGACGCCGCCGCGGACCAGCCATTGTTGCGCAAGGTTGAGGGAGGAGGCTGGAAGTGCGGACGGCGACGCCTCCACCACCAGCCTCTGTGCGATGACAGGATCGGGCTCGTGCTTGGACGCCACTAAAGTTATCGTACCCACGTTCTGTGGGTACCATGACAGTACGACCCCGACGCAATTTTCTTGGGTTTTGCGTCCCGTTTCGGCAACGCTCTAGTTCAGCTGATGACGCTGTCTGCTGGCGCGCGTCGTGCCTGTGGCGCTAACTGGCGCAGCGTTACGCTGGTTGGGAGTTCAATGAGGGCTTCGTCGACTGGACCGGGTTCGAGACCGGCGCTGAAGAGGGAGTAACGCCGGCGCTGTAATTATTGGCGGGCGCTTGTGCAACGGGAGCTAGAGGCGAGGACGCAGCATCCTGACGAGTCCAATCGTCCGCGTACATCCAGCCACATCGCGGGGTATTATACACAGATGGGAGTGACCGTCAGCGAGGCCCAGAAGGTTGCGGAGGGCTTACAACAACTGCATCCGAGTTTCGTCGACTTGGTGACCGAGAGAGTTGGGAGTGTCCACATTGCTGGAGATCGCTGCAGCGGGACGCAGAGCTTCAGGCGAGCTTAGCTGCAAGACCGCCCTCTATCGTCCGCCTCCGCCAGCCGAGCTGTCCGTGGACCCTAGCCTGGCTGGTCGCCGAGACCTACCCAAACACGCTAACGCGGGAGGAGGTGAGTTGCCCCGGCCGGGCAAGCTGCAGCCGCACAATGTTGTGGCACCGCGCGAGTATCGCAACCCTGTCCCTATGCTGCACTAGACCCATTCATGCACAGCCATGTGCCTGCTTGGCGAGCTTATTACGAGGGTTCGACTCCGGGTAGGGTGACTATGCTTGGCAGTGGTGGACAGTTCAGTACTTGTGTAGAGGGGTAGGACGCGGAGGTGGAGGGCCCAGTGAGGCTAAGCAGGCGAGTAGAAATGGGCTGGGTATTGTGGAATTCATTTCCATTTCAAGAGCGTAACTGTCCCGGATCGAACAGTAGGGCGGAAAAACAGCAGCCAAGGATTTTGCAGTAGTGACCATCATGCCCATACATGATGGTCTAACGCTGACAATCTTGTGCGCGTTTCCTCCTATCAGGAAGTAACTCAATCCTCATACGGAAAGTGTATTACTAGAGCTTTGACGCGAATTACAAGGGGCATATAATGATCCCTGTTGACAGTAAGATCGCCGGAGTAAAGTTTTGTGTGCGCTCGTTAGACAATGGTTCATCTGTCACACTTGTAGGTGATATGTTATTAAAAGTCTGTTACATAAGGAAATGAGGTCAGGAGGAACGCGCTCATTGCAGCTAGCTTGTGTGCAAGGTGCGGTGTTACGGGTAAAGTCACTCTAATGAGGGTGGAGTGGGTAATCAGAAGCTGACCTGTTTATATATTAAGCCTTCTTTTGTAACCCATATTCTAGGGAAGGGATTTTATCACTGCGGCCTACATCTCATTACCCCTGGCGAGGGGGGATTGCCGTATGGGGTAGCCGCCGCAGGTCGTTGTCCCGTTTGACAGCTTGTTGATTAAGAAAGAGGAGATCCACGCAACCAGTTAGTGTTAACCTAAATTACGCGCACGTGACAGTAGCATGTATACCTTGTGTCGACCCGTAACACTCTGTCAATCCATCAACTGAAAAGACGCAGGTTGTATTGAGGCCTGTCCCCGCCTCTTTGTTGAAACTAATTTAAAAACGCACCACTTCTAAATCTTCATGTTCGAGCAAATTAGTGGACACTCAGTTATATAAAAGGGGACGTTCTCAAATACAGGCTGGTACGATTCCAAAAGAGGTCCAATGTTGTTTGAAACTGTCATACGGGTCAAGATGGACAGGCCATTACAGGTAATGGGATTATTTAACATTTTATTGGGGGGGGGGGGGGGGGGGGGGCCAAAACACCGGTTGCCCTTTCACTTAGATGAATTGACCGAGTGTTACTTGGTCGACACAAGGTATAGGTAAGTAGTATTGAGCCTCCATTAGCAAGGTTGTGCAAGGATGTGAAAATGCTCTCCCACTATGAAAGGAAAGGCTTGTCAACATGATAGGTTTTTTTTTGTCTAGGGAAGCGGTTTTTCTTAAGAGGCCAGGGGGGGGGTTTAGGTAAAACAGATCTTATTGTCATCGAATAGACACAGGGGACCCAAAACCCGGCGCTGGGGGACCAGGCCCTGAACGCTCGTAGCGAGAGTTTTTGACGACATCGTTGAGGGTTTTAATCGCGATAAATGTCCCTTGCACGGTCAGGGGGCTTAGCTGCCCGGTTCTGGACTAAAAAGCGGGTGGGTATGTGTAGTGTTTGTGTTGTTAAAGTTGGCACCTGACTGCCCAAAAGGTGGAGTAGTAAATAAAGATGGATGCTAAAGCAAACCTTGTCAGTGAGTTCATTACTTTGGCGCGAAAAAAGCGGTTCAATTCGATGTTTACCGAACAGGATTAAAATTCGTATGTAAACAGTTTTTTAAATCAGCGAGCGTGAACGAAAGCTACATGGTTCAAGAACCCCAGCTAAAACCTTTCGTCCCCGGGCGGGGGATCACAAGCACCCTCCGCATGGCCCCTGGGCTCGGGCGTTTGACTTGTACTTTTGTCGAAGGGCAAAATTTCAGGACAAAGACAAAGGGCTCTACACTACACGTAGGGGGGGCGGCTGTCAAGACATTGGTTTGCACTTCCGTCGGCACCCGAAAGTAGCCCGGGGAGTGTGATATGCTAATAAAGTCTGTGTTGGCAAACGTTCAAACCTCAACCTCTTCGCCCCCCAGCCCAATGTTCCGAAATGGCGCGGGCGGGGAAAACGGTGGCCCATTTATTACGCGTCTAGAGGCCAGAGTTTTTACTGTCTTTGGGGATAAAGGGAAGTAATTCCCTAGCCCAACTGGGGGAAAAAATGCCGATTACCCGAGGTACGTAAAGTTTTTCTTTAAAAGGGGGAGACGGTTAACTGTTGATAGGGCTAAAGGAATCGCAAGAAAATTGAAGCCTCCCCCAAACGTTAGTTTCGGCGAGCTGAAAACGTTGCATCGCCCGGCCAGTCAAGAAACCGGCGTTCCGGTGGGCCTGGCTGGGAGGCTACATCTATCGATGGGGTAATCCAAACCTCTCGCGCGCGACGCGAAATGCCCCGCGAGAGGGAGGAAGTTTAAGTGCGGAAAATTGAGGGCATTTTTGCTAAAACTGAAAAACCCCAAGGGGTGACAAACTTTAAAATGACAAGAAAAAAATGATTTTTCCCGGGAAATGGGGTCCAAAGTCCTAATTTAATAAGGAGAAAAAGAAGCAAGTTAACTTTTGCTTTGGGGGGAGATCGGGCTAAAGTTGCTTCATAAAAGCTGAGGTGGGAGGTGTTTCAATAAGCTGATGATTGATTCGGGGCTTCCTTTAATTCCTGATAGGAAACAGGGAGACTTGAAGCAAAAAAAATAAAGGGAAAATGTACATTTTACTAAAAAAAACTTTTTATCCTTTGGGAGTCCCCAAACCCCTTAAAGTATTGGAAAATTCCCACAAAAGTGAAAATTGGGGAAAGGGCCAAAAAAATTTTTTTACGTGGTAGATGTGAGGATCCGCTCTTGGGGAGCGTTCTGCAGAGACCTGGCTTTTTTTAAAAACCGGTTTCCTCTAAATGCAATAAGTTCCGGGCCCCCCCAAAGAAAGAATTCTACACGAAAGGGAATTCTCACTCCCAAGAAAAATTCTACACTGCAAGAAATTCTACACTGAAAGAAAAGCTCCCCAAAGGTTAAAGGGGAAAAAAAATTCCCAACTGCTTCACCCGGCGTAGGTAATTTAAAAGATTTTAAGTTAAAACTTTGCTTTAAGACAGATTCACCCGTGGCATTGCCAGCGGGAAACGCCTCACCAGCTAAAGACAAAGAAAAGGAAAATAGAAAACTCCTAGCTAATGCCTTTAAAGAGGAGTTGCGTAAACCCAGCGGGGGGTTTTTCCCCGGTTTTGGTTTGACTCAGACCATTCAGGTAACTGCGCTATGTGTCGACATGGGTTGCCAACGCTGCAATTGCGGGGCGACACTGTACCAACCATTAAAGAGATAACCCGGGAAACACGAGGAAAGCCTGTGTTCAGTAATTTGGGACCTTCGCTCTGCTTTTCCCCTTGAGCTCGCGGGGGGTCCGAGGATAAAAACCTTTATACCACCGGGGTTGTATAGGTACAAAGGCTGTTTTTTGGGAATAAACTGGGCCCAAAATATTTCAGCGCATAATAGAAGACGTTTCCCCGAGTGCGAAGGAGTATGCGTTTTTATGATGACTTCATTTCAGGGGAAAACCCAAGCACAGCACGACCACAGACTGGGGATTGTGATGCAGACATTTGCGAAAAAGGGGCTCCACTTAACCCCGAAAATGTAGATCGCAAACTAAAGTGACTCTAGGGCCCTATTTCCGTCGGGGGATCACCCCTACTAGCAAAGTCTGGCGGTCCGGGCTTTGGGGAAACCAAAAACTAAGAGGAATTAAAAAGTTTCCTTGGTATGCAGGGTACTGCTCCGGGTTCCTTCCCACTATTCTACGGCTACAGAGCCGCTGGGGCGACTTTTGAGAAAAAACGTTAGCTTCAAGGGGGGCGGGAGCAACGGATGCGTTCAAAAATATTAAAATGTTATCAACGAGGAAACTTTGGGATTCTATACACCGGGAGCCCGACGACGACATGCAGATGCTAGCCCGATGGCTCGGGGCCTCTTAGTTCAAGAACGGAAGTGGAAAGGGGAAATAGAGTTCCAAGCTTTCCTCCCAATGCCGAAAAAAAGTTCGTCGGGTCAACGCAGGCACTTAGGGGTAGGGGGGTGAAAAAGTTTCCACCACAGTGTACGGGGGCGAGAAAACCATTTTTACCAAAAAACCACTCCAATTCATTTTTCGGGACCAAGCCCAAACCCCTGCGCGAGAGTAAAAAGCGATGGTGCTTGACCCCAGTGCTATAACTAAAGGTAAATCCCAGCCAGGGAGAAGAAATTTGCTGATCCCTGTCGGCTATCATTTAAACTCGGGAATACCGAAACAACAGAAACCCAGATCATCATGTTCGAGGGGTAAAATAAAGCTGCCCCAAAGCTATGACCGGGAAGAAATCAAAAGAACCGACAACCCCAAAACTCTCTTTGGGAACATCAAAACCACATGGCCGGATGAGCTGAGAAATTAAACTCATCAAAATGAACTAGCGTGTACCAACCCCGGTTTATCCGGGAACCCGCATATTCATACCTACAACCTGAGACAGGGTTCCAACTAGCCACCAGGGGCATCCGGGCATAGTCTTGATAAAACGAAATTGCTTTCAAAGTCGGGTGGCCACTTTAAAAAAGGCGTGAAACTTTTCTGCGACACTGCCGGGTTTTCCAGGGGGCAGCTCACCCCCCCCAGAACCGTGATTAGAACCAGATTACCAACGACCGGGGGCAAACTTGGCGAAGACACTTGGGACCGCCCCCAAAAGGGACAAACGGTTCTTTGTCATCGCTACTATTCAGTTTCCCCCAAGGCCGTGCTATCACCTAGCTTCAAAACCGCAAAAACTACACCTGTTAGAAGAATCTTCGCACGATTCGGACTCCGGAATCGTCAAATTTGGGAAAATGCGGCTACTTCCTAGACGACTTCCATGATTATTGTATCACCAAAAACCCTCGAGTTGAGATACTCGACGCCAGAGGGGCCGCAGGGGAATGGCGAAGTGGAGCGACAGAATGGGTCCAAAAATGAAGAGACTTCGCATGCGCAGACTGAAAAGACTCAAGACCCTTGAGAGAATATCTCTTTCTCTATCGAACAACACCCCTTTCTACAACGGGCTGCACCCCGGGTTCATTAAATTTTGGACGGAGCTTCGTGACAAATTCCAATATACAATCATGTACCTATCCAATAAATTTCCCGAGATGGGAAAGGGGAAGAAGGAGTTAGGGAAAAACATACTGATCAAAGACGAGGGGGGATAAACGCAACATATCTTAGGGGAAATACGTGTTTGGGGCGTCAAGAGAAAAGCAACAAGTTTTCCACCCGTTAGCACATACCGTCGGAAAGTGAGCCCCGACGGAAGTACTACTCCCACAACCCCAAGCCAACTCAATCCATCCCCTTTGACACATTCACAATCCCAAACCATGTTCCCGACCAAACCAGCAAAAACCTCACTGGAAACAAACATCACCCTCCTCCTATAGCACAATTTAAACAAACTAGATGTTCCATTGCTCCCAGTCTCTGACCTGTAGCAGGAGACAGATCAACCCCGCTCCCACCAGGGACCGTGGGACGAAGAGGCCCGGCGAGCCGCCAAAAGCAGACCCCGGTTTTTTGGGTGAGTATATCCTGTAGAAATTAATGATCATGTGAGGTTCCTTATCATTCCTTGACAATTCCGATTTTTAGTATTTTAATAACAAAAAAGTTTCGTCCCATCATATTTACCACGTGGAAGTTTTTAAATTTGTTATTTAATGAAACGTATTATGTATTTTATCAAACCAAATTATTTATTCATAAGAAAAGTAAAATCAAAGCTTATAAATTTATCCATTCATTAAATTTTTGGGGGTCCTAGTTTGTATTTTTTAAATCCTTTAAAAAAAAGGGAAAGATGTAGTGTATTGTGTGTGTGTAAGTTGCAGCACTGACTGACCAAAAGGGGGGGGGTGAATAAAGTGGATGCAGAACAAACCTTTTTAATTTATTCATTAATATAGGATGGTGCTAGATTACAGGCCGCTAAATCAAAGGACAGAGGGTTTACCCCCCTGACATGCCTCGCATCGATTTTGGGTTTTCGCCCATTAGGGAAGGGAAAAATTTTTACTACCTCGTCTTTCTCGGGGTATACCAGATGGATTGGGGCCCCCTTCTGATCGGTCCAAAAAAGCCTTTTTTGGCGGAACAGAGGGTCCTGGGTTTAAAAGCATGCCTTTTTTGGGCTCAAGGGGGGGTAGCCTACCTTCATCGGGTTTATGGGTAGGTACTTGAGGGGGCTTTGTTTAATATGTTTTGTTTTTCCTTTCGATTTTGTGGTATACCAATATGGGAAAAGCACTGTTACTGTAGCGACGTCATTTACCCTGTGGGCCCAGCAGGGCTCACTATCAACCCTAAAAAAAACGTTTATGTCGCAAAAGCTGCAAACCCGGGGCACATAATCACCCCGGGGAAGTGGCACCTGACCCGAAAAGGGAGAAACAATAGCAAAATTTTGTAGCGCCTACAAAGTAAAAAAACTGCAAAGATTTCTCGTCTGCCGGATTTTACGGGGTTTCATTCCTAATTTTTAGTGGTGCGGGCCCCCCCCCTCACTACCTGTTAAAAAGGGGGTTTTGATGGAGTGGGGCTTGAACACAAAGGGTTTCGATGTACTCGACCCACATCAAACCGATTTGTTTACTCTTCCCAATATGGTATGGAGTTCACTTCCTGCGATGGGTCAAAGGGGGCTTGGAGCCGTTCCATGCAGGGGGATAGGCCAATTAGTTTTGCGTCTCGCACTTGACTCGTGTGAACGATCTCCTAGTACAGATCTGGAGGGGGTTTGCTGTATGTGGGCGGGAAAAAAATTCTACCCTACGTGGAAATGTCTCATTTTCAGTAAAACGGGTCATCTGCCTCAAGAGTTTTTTTTTACTATGGGCACCCCTACGGGGCGGGGTTAAGAGTGGGCAATGCGATGTGCCATTAGATTGACGTTTAAATATCGTCGCGGAGCTCGAACTTGGCACTGATTTCTTTCCAGAGCTCCTCTGCGGGGGGGGGGTCCAGGACCACGCCGAAAGATTTGGGGGACGACTACTGCCGAAGAGGAGCGGGTGAGGGAACCCCACGGAGTGTCAGGATAAACGCGGGCCGTCTCACCTTCCAGCCAGAGTGGACTGTGTTTCCATGGGGAAAGGGAGTTGAATGCGATTTGTCCGACACTGATCTTGGGGGGACCTTTAGCGTAAAGGGCCCGGCTTGCCCCCCAATCGTAGGCTAAACAGAGGGGTGAAAATAAAGGCATTCGCTGGGCGCAGATCGCGTGCTCGTGAAATACATGCCGTCAGACAAAGTAAAGGGTTCGGCAGCTAACATGCTTCAAAAAAAATTTTGCCCAAGCTAAAAAAACTGGGATGGGCATGTTGCACATAATGCGTTAGCTTCCCATCTCGGGACGCGAAACATTTAAACTATCGGATAGGTTTTTCCTGGGGGAGGTGTTCGGAGATGTCAGGGGCTACTAAAGGGGGTTTTGAAGTGTCCAAAAAACAAACCCAGCAAAACCAAAACCTGCGGGCTTATGATAGCTCATACCACAGCGCCGGGCAACTATATCGTATTTTAAAGGGTCCTTTCCCGACACTTCGAACGGCTGCAAATACATCTTTGTGATAGTTGATGATTTTACGAAATGGTGTGGTTGTTGCCCTGGAAGTGCACTCTAAGCGCCCGGGGTGCTTAAGGATTTGTTTTTTAGGTACGGTTTTGTTCACAAATGCATCGACCAAAAGGGCCAATTTTTTTTTTAAGCATGGAAGGCGCCTGCCTCACTGGTATTAAACCCAAATATTTGTCAGCTATAGGCCATGCGTAAATATCACTGAAAGAGTAAAAAAAACCCCAAAACGTGTATCGTCGCACTTACCACGAGCATAATCGGGGATGTCGGATACCCGAGATCGGCTTTGCATTGCGTCGCCTGCATGAAAAAACTGGGTTCACACCGGCCTACCTCACCCGGGGAGGGGGCTAAGATTTCCCTTCTTGCCGGGGGTCGCCATGTGTCACCCACACCATGGAGTCGCCCAAAATTTCCCAAACAAATTTACGCCCTTTGAACTTGCGCCCGGGCACTACGGGTCAGAACGCAGGGGACGCAGGAGGTTCGACCCGGGTCTATGACAAGGGTAGCGTGATGTACTTAGCAGTGGTCAAAAGTTTTTTAAAGGGAAAACGCATGTTGTCTGACGCGTCAAAAGGGGGTAGCCGTAGCTTGGCAAAAAAGGGATGGGGCCTTGCGTGTCAGAAACAATAAACAAAAATGTTTATGAAAAGGAAACCCTGTTTCGGGGAAAAGCATAGGAAATAACAATATTGATCAACTCACCCCTACTTTTCACACCCAATGGGGTGTGTATCCGCCGACCCTACCGCTCACACAAGCAAAAATAAAAACCCACACCCATACCGCGGGCTCCACCCCCCATCGGTACAACTTCGATCGACTAAGGGCTACCGAAAACCCTCTCTCTGTTAAAGTCACTAAACTGAAAATCATTTCTGTTGAAATTGGAGGTTAAGTGTAAAAAATATTGTAATGGTGGTACAATGGTACGTAAAAAGTGTGGGAAAGTAGGTAACCGGCGAACATATAAACAAGGTTTTAAAACACATCGAACAGTGCAATGTTGTCGAACCCTTTGTCAAAACTATTATTTTTATTAGAATTTTTGGGGAAATTTATTTGGGTTTATTTGTGTAAAGACCAGGGTATTAAAGTGTGGGAGTATACCATCACATAGAATTTTTTATCCGATGGGGGCATTTGATTTGTGTGTTCTTGGGGTGATGTGGTCCTATGGTGACCGGGGAAAGTGTGTATTATTATGTTGTTTTAAACCCGTGAGTATACTATGTTTCAATGTCGATGGATTGGGGTTTCCTTGTGGTTGCATGGGTACCTCGGTACATATTCATTGAACATTGTTGTAATATAAGTGTATGATTATGGTAGACCGTTGAACTATTAAAACGTAAGCTACTGATTTCCCATCTCCCTAAGACCGATGGGGCTTTTCATTTAGTGTACTTGTACATATTGTTGTCTCCTTTATTGTTATTGTCTTTTTTGTGTTGTTCACCTGTTTTTGGGGGGGGGTTATGCAATGCACCCCAAACATATGGGTTGTCTGGGATGCGTTGCGGGGTGTCAGAGTTGCGCCATTGCCACATGACCAGTTAGCCCATGTGGTAGGGGCGTATTCTGACGGGGGTGAGTTTGGTTTGGGGGACGCTACTGAGAGGCGTTGGGACCAAGTGTGTGAACTTGTGAAGTCAGTCGGTAAGGTGCGCTTGCTTAGGTCGGTTCCAGACCTTGTAAGGCAGCGTACGGTATTTGATATGTTGTGTGTCTATATTGTGTAATTAAACCGTGTTTGTAAATATTGTATATTATCTATCTCTTTATTGTGTTATCACTTCTCCTTCCACCTCATTGTTGCAACGGCTGTCGGGTGGCATTGCAATCCGTACTAAGTTTTTCCCCCGGGGCCCCCTTTCAGTCAAAGGCGAATGTCTGGATTAGGTTCAGTCAGATAATTCTTGATTATTCCATCACAACTATCTTCAAACTCTAATTCACCGGGACAAGAGAGATTCGAACACGGGGCAATTACACACAAAACATATCCTTACTAAGTTCTACCCGGAGTTACCTTCAGTCAAGAGCGAATGTCTGGATTAGGTTCAGTCAGATAATCCTCGATCATTCCATCACAACTATCCTCAAACTCTAATTCACCTGACAAGAGAGATTCGAACACTGGGCAAGAGAAATACAAAACATATCCTTACTCGTAAATCAGTAAACAAATCATATTATAAAATAGTGTAATACCCTAAATCGAATAATAACATCAATTAGTGGAAATAACTAGGCCTGGGATATGACATAACATTAAATCTTCGAAGTAAAAAATTCGGAAAAAAATCGATATCATATTATCAATATATTAAAATTTAATTATTTTTACAAAAAAATTCAAAGTTAAAAAAGAAAGGGTATCGAAAAGCAGAACATTGTAAGAGATCACCAAAAACAAAAATAAATAATTTTGTTGACGTTCTATCTTTCGCGTTGAATAGCCCGGCATCTCCACCATTTCAAAAAGTCACGAAAAATATATTTTACTTTGGTCAAATTTTGAAGAAATAGATCTAATTTTATTTGGTTTATACAAAATTTTGTGCTTACACATTTTCATTCACAAAGTTCCTTTTCTCGTTCAAGTTTTAGACGTTTGTTTCAACTTTCAATACAATTTTTCACAATGTTCCAAATTTATCGATGTTAAAATATCCCCACGTATCTAGATCGTAAAGAAAAGTTTATTTATTTCCCAGCTCTAGACCTACTAATATCACGGTGTATGAAACATACGAATAGAAAATTCTAGCACGTGTTTAACTTTAAATCCGTACTTGCAAATAGAAAATCAGTTTACTTTTGTGAGGTGACAGTCAGGCATCACCCAAACAAGTCGACAGTTGCAATGCATGCTGATGTGTTGCAAGCACCACTACACAAAGAAACAATCAAACCACCTACCCAAAGGAGTTTAAGGCTATTGTACCACCTCTGGCAGATAATTTGAAAATCGAAGAAATTTAAATTTTGAACTTGTCTTGTATATTACACTTTTGCCCCAAAAATCTAAATCTAATTTCCAAAAGTGAGGTTATGTCCCGCCCAAAAAAATTTCACAATTTTTTTTCTGTTATTTTAAGGCCTTCTTTCATTCAGCAAATTTTTCAGACATGTTTCTTCGACTTTCAAATTATGGGCCAGAGGTGGTAAAATTTAGCCTTAAACATAAGCTTCAATTTTGACATTTGGCAACTTAAAACCTGCCTTCGAGGTAATTTTGGTCGTTCAAACAAACAATCTGAAAGCCAAACACACATCTGATTCAAGATTCTAAGAGAAGTATTACTTTTCTAAAATAGTCGTGTTGAATATATTATTTTTAAAGCAAATAATTAAAAATAAATTGGTTCGCCTTTAATGCGCCTGTTTCTATTACATTGTGACATGCGTGTACAGTCCAGTGACTGAGACAATGTCCTCCCTGAGTGTACGGGTTGTAACCTATCATATTGAAACATGCGTGTACAGTCCGTGGATGAGACAATGTCCTACCTGGGTAAACAGTTTGTTATTCCTTGAGTGTACGGGTTTTTGTATCCTATCATATTCCGACATGCTGCTGCTGGATCTTCTCTCTTCTGCACCATCAAGTCGGCCGTGACTGTGCTGGCAATCCTCTCCTCTCTAGTCGTATAATTTGGGAAAAGGGAATAGTTGGGCACTCAGATATTCCTCCAGATAGAAAGGCCCTTGTTGAAATCTTACATAAAGCGTAAAAAACTTTGCACAATAGTGCTTTGTACAAAAAATCTTAAAATTTTTCTAGCTAGATGGAGATTAGAGATTTTGTTACACACTGATTCTACTATAAACTATCTACATTTGTTACACTAATTAATATATAATTAAATGCATCACTTTATAACTCCTACACGTTACTAATTTAAAACTAATGTCGTCAGTCGCTGCATGTTAATACTTTAGTTTAGAATTTAAAAACTAAATCCTAGAT
Source organism: Sweltsa coloradensis (assembly GCA_024449915.1). Taxonomy (NCBI): domain Eukaryota; kingdom Metazoa; phylum Arthropoda; class Insecta; order Plecoptera; family Chloroperlidae; genus Sweltsa; species Sweltsa coloradensis. The sequence continues at coordinate 18,706 of JAMZAV010004838.1, forward strand.
AACTCCATGTTTTTTCTTGAAACCCTCGCGTGGTAAATCGGCCACGTATAAACGGAACATAGCCATCGATAATATTTGTTAATTCGAAACAATACTATGGCTAGTCGGTCGCTGTCGTCGTCGACAAACTGGGCGCTGGGGGCTGCCACCGCGGGGGGCGAAAGGGCTGGGCTAGTGCCGAAACGCGCGCATCGATCCTGCACGCAGCGTCAACCGCGTCCACTATAGCTGGGGGGTGCGATCGCTCCGTTCAGCTGATGTGTGCTGGGGGGGGGGGGGGGGGACGTCACTGTGTGTTCAACCTGGATGTCAGAGATAATTAAGCTAATGTTTTCACAGCAAAAAAAAAAAAATGTGTTAAATTCATTAATATTTGGTCAGATCAACCGTTTTCAAAGGCTGTACAATAACGATTCCCAAAGTCAAACCTACCACTATGTTTTTGAAACGTATAAAACGTGCCTCAAAAATACGCATTTCAATGTTTTCATGTTTCAATGCTATTGTATCGTATTAGTACTTCGCTTCGAAGGGCTATAAAAATTTCCGAAAGTACAAATAAATTTGACATTTTCCAATTTTCCTAACACCATAGATATATCCTTTAATCCCCCGTGGCTTAAGGGAAAGTTCTCTCAGTATAACCTGTCAATCAAGCGCTATTTTATTTTTCTTACAAATCTGAAAAATCCAGGCACCAAATGTTCAATGGAGGGAAACTTCTTTATCGACTCCCCTAATCATTTTACAACGCAGGTCATTACAATCGTTTTTAAAACCTGTTTTTGGTGTATTGGATATTGCTTAACGTCTCATATTAATGCAACTTGGTTTATTGGTATTTGCTTTAAAGGGCTCATATTAATGCAACTTGGTGTATTGGATATTGCTTAACGTCTCATATTAATGCAAACTTGGTGTATTGGATATTGCTTAACGTCTCATATTAATGCAACTTGGCTAATCGAAAGGGGTAGATTGTAAAACATCAAAACCCTAGACATTGTTTTGTGCTTTGTTATGTTTGAATGTGCCGGAATCAGCAAGGATACCATAATACACTTACTTTATTATCAGTTTCGCCTATAGTATTAACCTAAGATACTTGTATAACCCTTCACCCGTAGCAACAATGGTAGCAATCAACGTGGCGTGGATGGTCGTGATAAGTTGTGACTAATAAACTAGTTTAAACGATAAGGGAGGCACGTGACTTAGTCAGTATGGGAGGCACATGGCTGAGTCAGTATGGGAGGCACATGGCTGAGTCAGTATGGGAGGCACATGGCTGAGTCAGTATGGGAGGCACATGGCTGAGTCAGTATGGGAGGCACATGGCTGAGTCAGTATGGGAGGCACGTGGCTGAGTCAGTATGGGAGGCACATGGGTGTGTCAGTATGGGAGGCACATGGCTGTGTCAGTATGGGAGGCACGGGCTGAGTCAGTATGGGAGGCACGTGGATGTAAACCCCTTTTAGAAAGAAGTCCTGAAACATTCCTCCAAATCGTATCTACATCAGCTGTAAGAAGTATATTGCCGTTGGTGAGATTCGATACTGTGACTTTCCTAGTAGTCACCTCTTCCCAGACTCTCTAGCATAGAACCGAGCTTTCAAACGCCGACATTCAAGGCCCCTTTGATGTCAGCCCTGGAGGGCCTTGAGTTTGCTGAGTGCCGAGCTGCGCTCAAGAGGATTCACTACAGACTAGAGATGCGAATTTTTAAAAAATCGGCCGGGGGGCCCCGGGCCCGGCCCGGGGACCCACCCGACACGGCCCGGGCCCCAGGGCCCCCCCGACCCCGGGCCGGCCCGGGCCCGGCCCGACTACTAAAAAATACTGCGGCCCGGCCCGAGCCCGCCCGAAGATGATCAACCGGCCCGGCCCGGCCCGAAAGTCGCCCGAAAGGGCCGGCCCGGCCGAAAGTTGGCCCGAAAATCCGGGCCCCGGGCCCCAAAGTCGGCCCGAAAGCGTGGCCCGGCCCGAAAGTTGGCCCGAAAGTCGGCCCGAAAGCCCGGCCCGGGTCGAAAGTCGACGCGATCGTCCGGCCCGGGCCCAAAGCTTGGATTTTTATACTCGCCAGAGCAAATGAGCCGCCTTTGTCAACAGTATGATTGTATTTTCTTAGTTCTACGAGAAAATACCGTTATACCTAGTTGTGGGTGGGCATTGGCAGTGTGTAGGCCTAAAGCAAATTGCCAATATGACATGTTTTTTGAACTGTGCGTGCGTGTATATTTTATCGAATAGGAGTGATGCCGCCAATAAGGGACGCAGATGTAGTTGTAGGTCTACATATTTATGTGAAGCACGTTCTATATTGTCTAAAAGACTATAGGACAACTTCTCAATGATACGGCTCGTCCCGAAGTCCGAAACTGTCCGAGCCGGAGCGAAGCATTGAGAAGTCGGGCCGGGCCGGCCAAAACACCATCTCTATTACCTAGGTTCAATATGGTGCGCGGCCCAAAGCCTGGCCCGAAGCCCGAAACGGCCCGAAGCCCGAAACGCCCCGAAAGCCCGAACGGGCCGAAAGCCCAAAAAGGCCCGAAAGCCTGAACTGGCCCGAAAACCCGAACTTGCCCGGCCCGGCCCCAAATTTTTAATGCTTCAGGCCCGGCCCGGCCCGAAGCCCGAAAATAACAGAAACATCCGGCCCGGCCCGGCCCGAAAGTCGGGCCGGGCCGGGCCTGGCCGGCTTTCGGGCCGGGCCGGGCCAAAATTCCCATCTCTACTACAGACCGATCTGCTCCTTGATGGGTCAGACACTCTAGTGCCTAGGCCATGGGCAGGTGACTACTACACCTGTCGGTATCTACGGAGCGGAACCTCTTGGAACCTTCAGCGTTACTACCCCCGCAGTGTTTATAAAAAGAAGCCCTTTCACCCCCATCTTGGCGTCGCAGTGAGTCGCTTGGATTGAAGCCGCGGGTGAACCAGTGATCGTGTTTTGGCAAGGAATCCCCCACGGTGCGTCGCGTGAACCTCGCTCTCTGTGCTCTCTCAGTGCCGTGGCATCGTGCCAGGCGAGCGAGCCGGCAGCGTAGGCAGAGTCGATAAAATGTCTTCTCTTATTGGACTAGGATGCTCGGAATTCTAACCCTACCAACTCTGTCTGGCAGACTCGTCTCGGTTCCTAGTCGCCGCTTCAACAATTTCACTTAGACGCAATTGCTAATTATATTGTTTTGCTTAATTAACCCTTTATAGGTCAGTAGTATACATATTTACCACTTTTTAAATTCAACACAATTAAATCTACCAGTTTTCATACTTCTATCCCGGGGTAAAAAGCTGCAATGTTTTGTTTGGATTTGGTACAATTTTTCCTTATTAAATTCTAATGATTAGAAGGATTTTTGTAATGGTATAAAAGTCAAATTGTGTATAAAAATACAAAAATACACACATTTCCGGGATGTGCCGTATATTCTGTTTGCCTGTAGTAGATTCAATTAAAACACGTACACAAAAAGGGGGCAAATGATTTCAAACAAAACCTTATTTTTGTTAATCAAACTAAATTTTGCATTATTTTCAATTTTGACGTCAATTTGGAATCCAAAATCAGCATTTTATCCCTAAGTATCAAAGGAAAAATTCACGCATTTCAAATTGTTAATGTAGAAAGCAAAATTTTGGGTAATCTCTTGCCCTATAAAGGGTTTTAAGTTTTAACGATGAACACTAGAATATTTTTTTGTTGGATGCCCGCTGTAGGGTACACAACAGAATTACCCAGTGTGACCCATCTAGATTTGTGGAGGGATGTCCGAGGGCTGCTTAAGAGGACTCAATCCTTTGCATTTGCATTAACGACTGAGGAAAACCTCGAGAAAAACCTTCAGTCAGGATTGCCGGTCTCGAAGGGACGTTTTGAATCAGAGTCTCGAGCGGTACTAGATTACTGACATACGCACACAAACAAACACTACACCTTCAATAAACAAGGAATGCAGTTTGTTCTTATAATTTAGTATGTATGGGTTATAGTTTAGTCAGTTCAATAGTTCACCGACAGAGGTGCCACGTCGCACGAACCAGGGCTAGGATATTCTTAAGGTCGTTGATTCGTCACCCGCCACCGGCAGTCCTGACTGAATCGTGTTCTCTCCTCAGTAACAGCCGAATGCTGGACTTGAGTTTCCTCAGTCGTTAATGCGAATGCAAGGGATTGAGTCCTCTTAAACAACCCTCGGACATCCCTTCACAATTATATTAATTAATTCCAATATATTATCTAGTTAGACACCTAAAGGGGGACATGCATTGTACCCTTGGTAGGTTTTACATGAACATTTCAAAACACTCACAGATCGTATCCGACATCCACGTAGGAGACTAAGTTAAAAACATGCTTTAATTTTTCATCACATTTATTGTTTAGAATTTCAAATTTTGTTTTTAAAGTGTGTTTAAAGTGTTGTCAAGATATACAAACCAACATAGTCAGAAAAGTGGTTGAAAGAGATAAGTCGTGTTGATTTGAGCATAATTTGTGTAGTTCAACGACAACGACAACGTAAACAAGAAGCTAAATGAAATCATATCGTAATCACAAATCACGACCCTTTGTCCGACCAAACAGACCGAGGTAGCCCATCAAGAGATGTGTAAAAATAACATTTATTTTTTAAATATTTTATATCCATTTTTTATGACTATTTATTCAGAGAATGTTATTATTTTTACCGTCTAGTTTTTTTATTTTCAAAAAAAAAAAAATGTGCATCTTTTTTGCACTTTTAGTGGGACATGATTCGAACACCGATGCGGAGACCAGTACACTAATCAAGTTCTCTGAAGTTACAAAAACAAAAACAAACCCGTGAAACCCAACCCCGGCTTCCTGTGATTCAGCAACCTTCAGTGGGAGTGTGGTCAACAACACGTTGCCAAGTCTCTCTCTCTCTGTCACGTGACCAGGTCGGACGGAAATATCTTGTGGATGTATCCAACATGCCGTGTAACAACACCACGGCTTCCTGCATGCGTGGAGTGGACCCGCGTCTGGCGGGACATGTTTGTATTTGATATTAATTAAATTAATACACTGTTTTTAAAAAATCGCAAAATAGCTACATATGCTGCAGTAACAGTTTACTACATCGCTCTAGTAAGCGCCATCTGCTACAAATGCTGTCGCAACAGAGCAAACACGAGAGCATTTGTAGCATATTTGCTTCTTCCGATGTTCTTAAAATACTGCTCATGGTTTAACTAAAAAGTAAATAAATCCTTAGCATTTATGGAGTGAATGCGTAGTAAAATCACACATTATGTTTGTAAATATTGCAGTGTCAAATGCATAATTACTCAACAAACTGAAGTAAATTTACGCAGCAAATCCGTAGCAATTTAGCTACGAATGCGTTGAATATCTCCTACGCCATGTCTACGAATACTGCTAAGAGAGCAAGTAAAATTAATGGATATTTCAACGCAGATATACAAGAGCGTATCCGTAGCAATTTAGCTACGAATGCGTTGAATATTTCCTACGCCATGTTTACGAATATTGCTATAACAGGGCAAGTAAAAAGGGTATTTAAACGCAGATATAATATATACAAGAGCAAGAGAACATCTTTAGAACTTTAGCCGTTATACGCAATATTTAGCTGCCAAGCTGTAAATTATTTCCAATGCTATATAAATCAGCCTGAACTAAAACCACCTTAAATTTCATTGATAATTAATTATCATGATTGTTGTTTGTTGTTGTATCATGTCGTATTTTAAAATTATTATACACTACAGTTTGATATTGATGATTCATCTATCTGGTGTATTAAGGTTATTACGGAAATTGGTCATTTACAGATTTACAAAGGGCGACATTTTATTAATAATTTGCTTGTAGCTAAACACAAACTTAAAGGCGTCAGCTTCAAACGGAGTAGACTAGAGTCTATTCGTGTCTTCACTTCCTGATCAAGGATACTGGGAAATAGTCTTAGTACACGGTGAAGCATGTAAAACGATTTCGGTGAGTGACTATAGTAGAGTAGAAGTGCTTCGTCACCGTTATTAATATTTTAAATACAACATTTGGTAATTACAGGTGAAGTGGTGTACGTGATTCTGGTTATTTCATTATTAAAAACAGTTTAGTGGTAATTGTGTTTTACGTGTGAATTTGTTTTTCTTTTCAAGGCATAAGCTTTTCTTGGATCACAATACATCCTGTGCATTCTCTTGGAAACATTAGTGCCTAATAAGATATTAATGTATTAATAATCTGGTTGAATTTTTATTTTACTTGGGTGATTTGGTGTGAGTTACTGTAGCAGTCGCAAGAATTACTGCTCATCATCTTGGTGGGGGTAATGCATTGCTGCAAAATAACATATCTCCTTGCGTCTAGGCAACCCTTGGTTCAGCCATGCATTGCGGGTGGAGGTTACTCCTAGCGTCTAGGCAACCCTTGGTTCAGCCATGCATTGCGGGTGGAGGTTGTCAGGCGTGTAACTTCCACGATACAACACTAACCGTTGAGTACCTATACAACATTGATCTCACGAAGGGGCTCTACAAACAAGCAGCACATTACTGATCTTTTTGGACCAGTCTCATTTATCAAGCGGAAACAGTTTTTCTCTGTGTTTGGGTACTACGACAATTTTTAATTACCATTTATACACGAATGCAAAATCTGTCTTAGGCAACAATATTTGGTTTTCTCTTTTTGAGATTGATTGATGGGTTAAACCTCGAATCGCCCCAATTCGGCTTGAGTTTGTTAGCCCTCCGCTACTTGGCTGCGGCGCCCTATCGAGCACCTAGATATTGTGTTGAATAATGAAATTAGTCTTTTTTCGATATTCAACGTTAGAGATTATTTATTTTATCTGACGTTCCCATAACAAGAACCCATAACACATCAAACTATTAAAAATAATACTCTTGAAACCATACTACCTGCCACAAGGCCAGGCAAGAATAGGCCTCTGTGTTCTGGGCAAGCAGTCTCATTATCGACTTAATTTAGTTCTAAATGATAAAATGAGTTAAAGGGGTATTTAACCGCTAAACTAAAAAAATATATTTCATTCAGGCTAACTAGTAATGAATTTAGCAATTAACAGAAAAATATTGGGGCCACCATGACCCCCCAAAAAATTGTCAAATATGACATTTTTCGAGCTAGGTCCCATCAACAAAAATCTCCCATAAGAAATAACATGGGACGATCTTTATGCCCCGTGACCTTGGAGGATTTTGATCCAAAAAATATTGGCCTTATTGACGTACTCTACAGCCTTTTCTGTAAATTCTCTATATTTTGTTTGTGTAATTTGGGCAAGTAGTTCGGTCAAAATATGCTGATTACCAAGATGGGGTGTGATTTTGGAATGCATATTTTTGCGTGTTTGAGGGTATATTTGGGCACAGTTTCAAGACAGGGATGTTATAAAGGGCATTTTAGATTGGTACTATGCTCTAGTATCTATGTGGACCAAAAAAGAAGCAGGTTAAAGCCGATTTAGGAAATTTTCCAAAACACCAATTTTTACCAATTTCTGGATCAAAAAAATTAAAAAAATTCTTGTTAAAATCACAGTTTAAAGGTATCATTTTTTAAACGGTCATCTAAGTGTAGAAATTGTGCTATAGATCACGTGGTAAAAAATCATTTTTGGGGTTTTTAGCCCCTTTAATAAGATACAGGTTCTCTAATAAAATGAACTGACGAACTCCGTGTTAAAAGATACCAGATGTCAACTTCTTTGGCCTAGCTTGATTATTGTGTTACCTTGGGTGTTTTTGTTATCTCTTTCAGTGTGTATTTGATATAATTTTTGAGTTGTTGATATTTGAAATACAATAGAAATTTCGGAAAAATATTTAATAATTGAAATATGACATACCGACTATATACCTATATAGGCCCCTAGCACAAAGATAATGCAGCAGAGTATAACACTTTATAAGACACTGATTACCAATTCACCATTACCAATAACAATAGGTATTATTAGATACATTCTGATGAAAATGAAGGAAGAAAAGTGGAAAAATCGAAGAAGTGATAATTTAAAGTGAGGTGTTTTTCATCAGTGTGAACTTAAAATTATGTATGCCCATTGCCCATGCAATGATTAAGTCCGCGTATTTGTTAGTAAAAATTACAATAGTTCGATCAGCGGGGGGTTCAAGTGTATTATCCGTTAAAATATTATATGTACATATTAATAATATTTATAACCCTCTAAAAAAACAGTTTTCATAAATGAATAGAATATACGTTAAATTGATACGGTAAATAACAAATACAAATATCTTTTAAAAAAACATAGCCCCGGACTAGCAATATTTAGTTGGGTATCAAATTCCAATTTGACAATCGTAAACCAATGGAACGATGACAAAATTTATAAATTAAATCGATTATTCTTCACCCGTAGCCTACATAATGAAAAACACACGCAGTGTTGTATGAAAAGACTTAGGTGCGAAACAAACACTCACAAACATTTCATGGCTAAATAATCATTACATATGGGTATAGGCTATGCATTTATACAATTTTAAAGTAAGTTTTTATTGGAAACCTACTCAAGGACATTTGAGCCGTCAAAGTTAAAAAAAACATAATAATGTGGAATATCGAAGAAAAGAAAACATGTCGAGCTAATAATGAGTGTCAAGTGATTATTTGATATGGGGGAATCATACTTCACGAACACTAATGCACGATCACAGCACAACTTAAAAAATAGCATTCATGTTTGCTGCTTGGCTCTTGAACAGATAATATTATGCGTACGGACGAGCGTACTGTATTGCAGTATCAATTCCTCTCGAATAATAGTGTGTCGGAAAAACTTTTTTTGTCCGTCTATAAGAATAATCTGAGAGAAGGCGATTATTTTATATGTAACTTAATTCCAGCTCTTATCTTAAAATCTACGACAAAATTTTTATTTTTGAGTAGATTATATGAGAATCCAAGCATGTAAAGCATTCTTATAAAAAAGCTCTAGCTGTAGTAGTTATTACTCTAGAATGCAATACTTTGGGTGAAGTGGAAGTGGGCTAGAGAATCCTATACTAAGTGGGTATAGATGGACGGGTTTTTTTATACGTTGCTGGACGCATTCACATATTTGCTAGTTCTCTCTCATTGTATTATTCATTTTACCTATTTTACATGTAAATACACAACAAGCTGGGCTTTATATTTTATAATGAAGGCATAATAAACTTAGTATATGACTATGTTGCCATTCATTTAAATGTTAAATACCATCTCCAACGCTCTGTGATAAGTATTCAATACATTATACTTGTGACTACAATGTTTTACTTTTAATATCTATCGGCTACACGTGATTTATGGGATGGGTGTAGATATTTGTCACGGTCAGGAAAACTGACGTGTATTTATATGAACTGCATATTAATTGCAAAATTATAATATGATAATTTATCACTTGAATAGCCATCATACTCATAGAACTTTCTATTTCTCAAAGAATTACCCCGTTTTTAAATATTTATTTCACGCCATTTTGTGTAGTTCTTGTATGTCTACTGAGTTAAGTCTTATCTGATAGACGTAGATAGATAGATAGATAGATAGTACTTTATTTGTTGTTTAAATACATACATAAACATGTAACCTAACAAACAAAAAGGCGAGGTTCAATCCAACACGATTGATCTTCCACCTAAGCCATATCATACATAGAAATTTAACATTAATTATTTAAAGACATTTTACATTTTTTACAACAAAAGATAATATATACATGAAGAGAGTAGTTATAAAAAAAATATAGTACATATAAATGTAGTATCAAAAAAACATTTTCTCAATGTTACACTAGCCAAGCCCTAGTACATATTCCGTTAACTTGTAATAGCAGCCTTCAATGAGGTATGTTTTAAGGTTCCTACTAAAGGTGTGTATAGATTTAATATTTTTATTTCATTGGTAGGGCATTGAACATCTTTATGCTATTATTATGAGGGCTTCTCTGTGCCATACTAGTGTTGCAGCTGTTTATGTGTAATTAGAAGCGCTTCTAGTTTGATAAGAGTGCACATCACTATTTAGGGTGAAATTTTTGGCATTTCTTTTTACTTGCATGATACTGGTAAAGGATGTAGATACCTGGTACTGTTAAATATGCAGCCTCTTAAAGATCTTTAGCAGCGTCGGTTATCTTTTAGCGTCGATTATCGTATTTCCTTGTAAATTGGCATTTTCACTAAATACATTGAGGAGAGTTACTATAAGTATTTTTAGTATAAGTATATTATCATTATTATTATTATTATATTTATTATTATTATTATTATTATTTTTATAAATATTAGAACACAAAAATATTAAATAACATGGGGCACTGCTATCCGGGTCATGAACATGCTCTCTATTTCTTTTCAACAATTTGACGTTCACACCTGTTTATAAAATTGTCATGTTGTTTGAGAGCGCAATACTTGTCAACTGCTGTCAGACGTATTTGCATAGGGCCTAAATCAAACTACCAATTTGTTAGTAATACATTATAATAATTTTGTACATTTCCTTTTTATTACGTGAATGGGTATTTGAAGGGTTCCCACAACTACGACGTTGCAAACTCCATCATAATGGCCGGGCTCCTTCAAAAAAACTTTATGGCGACCCTCAAATAAAGACAGTCAACACTGTATGGGGGAAGGAAACATTTCACCCGTCTTTGTTACAACTTTCAAGTTGTGCTCGGACTGAAGGGTATCGATCCTAAAATAACATGGGGCTAAAACCAACCGTATACGTAATTGTTACTAATTGAAACGAGAAGACATTCCTAGGTCTTAGTTTATAAACAAGCGGTCCATGTACAGCTTATGTAGTGAGTTGTGTGTTATTATTTGTTAAATAATTTTCGCGATATTATTTGCATAAGGAAATTGCAAGGTTGAATTTTAATGAATAGGGCCTCCAGCCTATCCATTGGATAAGTTACTCTTTACCTAATTGTCTCCAATCGAAAATTCCCCTTTGCAGGTGAATGTATTTAGTTTTAACAAAGCATTAATCAAAAAGTGATTATTTTAAAGTGAGATTACTGTTGTTGTTTTTTGACGATATGAAACCAGTGACCTTCTACAGCGTAGGCCTACTTGCATTTCATACTTATATATTTGTCATGATAAACACAATTACAACTCCCAACAGTAAGTTTAAATACACCAACAAACGTAACAGTCCTAAACAGTTTCCTGAATAATTCCTGATGTAAAGACAAGGATAGAAATGTACATAGTGGCCTCGATAGCTTACTTGGTAGACCGGTAGAGCATTTCTAGGGGAAGGCGGAGGACCCGGGTACGATCCCCGGTCGGGACACATATTTTGGAACAGAACTCTAACTTCAAAATAAGATTGGCTGTTACTCTGTAGTCATGCAGGACAGTGTAACGGATGTTTTCCGCTTCACAATGGCATTGTAAAAGAGCCCCGTCTTCACGGTTGAACCCAACCCCTGCTGTGGGAGGTTGGGGCGGGGGTACTTCGTCAAGGACACTGACCTTACGCGAGAAAAAACTTGAGGTGGCATCTAAGTTCTTGTTGCAAGATTCATTCGTTCATTCCGACCCCGACAACAGCACGAGAAGCAAGCAAGCCTTACATTACTTTCAGTTGACTCTTCGTTTATAAAACACGATCCACTTCACTCACAATACGATACACGTGGGTTCTAACTACTCCAAAGGTTCCACCACCGGGCATAGTGTTGCTCCTTTCACCACTAACGATTGTCTCTGTATTCCAGCTTATCACAAGTTCCACCACCAAATAATTGTGGTGTTGAGCTACCACCACTAACGTTTGTCTCTATGTTTTAGCTTCTAACAGGTTCCACCACCGGGTAAAGTGTCGCTGCTGCCTCCACTAACGTAGGTCTCTTTGTTTTAGCTTTGGTCAGGTTCCACCACCGGGTATAGTGTTGCTGTTGTCAACGTTTGTCTCTGTGTTTCAGCTCTAATTACAGGTTGAAATAGCTTGCCCAATTATTCTAATTTGAGTATGAAGTTCTACTTGAAGCAGTAAAATTACCGAATAATGTTTCATGAAATAGCATGACCAGGTTATTCTAATATGGTAGCTATGCTGTATGAAAATTATTACAGCAATCGTAGCTATTTTACGACCGCTATGTTGTTATTACGTCTTAGTTGGAATAGTAAAATTGCTGGCTAAGCATTGCCCAATAGCTAAAAAATGATTGTAAAATCAGAGAATTAAACGCTCCATTTTCGTGACATCATTGAAGCAATTTAGCTTCAAATAGCATTGTTATTTTGGTAGACATGGATAGTAAAATCGGAAAAGCATAAAGTAAAATTGCAAGGGCATACGTCTCTTATTTGCAGGCAGTAAACGCATTTTAGCAAGAGCATTCGTAGCAAAATTGCAAGATATCGTACGTCGCAAATTACTACATTTGCTGTCGTTAGCAGTACTTCCGAAGCAAAAAGTCGCAATTTGGCGCGATTTTTTTAAACAGTGTATGTTAGTACGCCTACCCACAGTGTTTGCTTGAGCGCTAAGCGTGCGACTCTGATTCGAGAGGTCCCGGTTCAAATCCCGTCGTATGTAGGGTGAAGAAAGGGAATGTAAACGGGTACTCACGCATGGCTCACTCACTTGTCTAACAACGACTTTGGCGTTTTCCTAGTTAAATGAAAATCACTTGATACTTGATCACACGGTTCACACTGATTGCATATGTTGGTAGACCCCATGGTACAAGGATATCTCTGTGGGTAGACCTCACTTTAGTCTCGATGACTTGTTTAAAATATAAACAAAATACTGATTAAAATGAATAATGGTATTAACATATAATAATAGGTTTTTTCCGAGGTTTTCCGGATTGAATCCTCTTAAACAGCCCTCGGACATCCCTTCACAAGTGTCCTTTCCGCAACATACCTAGTTAAACACCTGCAGAGGCATGCATTACACCCTGGGCAGCCTCCCCACAATTATATATGCCTTTAAATAGGCTGCACTATAATTTTGTACTAACATATTTTAGATGTTATTTTGATTGTAAGATTATGGAATGAATAAATGAAATGAAATGAAATGAAATGAAATGAAATGAAATGAAATGAAATAAAATGAAATGAAATGAAATGAAATGAAATGAAATGAAATGAAACATTATTATTATTATTTTTGGAAGCCTACGTATAATAATACCCGGCACCTCCACCATGGACCAAACTATTTATTTCAGAGTTCTTACGAATGCTCTGTGGTGCTCAAATAGTGCGTAAAAAGAGACTTGCAATGGTGACACTTTGGTTCGATCAACACTACGGGCCTTCGGTCTGTTATGACAAAGAATTGTGAAGATAATTGAGTTAGTTTTAATAATATATAAATGTTTATTTTATAAAGGAAATCTACCGTGTAAAACTCGGAAACAATTATTCCCATAGAAACAAATAGTTCGGTCAGCCCAAGTTTGTGACTCATGTAAATGCATCGTAAAATATCTCCATGATAATCATAAAGCCATTACTGGTAAACTACGCGGCAAGTGCGTTGGTAATGGAACACGTAAAGCCACTTTAGAAAATAGCCCTGTTTTCTTTTAGGACTATTGATCTGCTAATGTTCGGATGCTGGTGTCACACATTGTCTGCTCGAAACCAACGACTGGACGAGCTATAGTAAATACCGTCTACCCCTAAACAAGGGAGGAAAGTTCCGAGCTCGGCTTTATTAAACTAGTTATAAATAACCAATTTCGTCAGGTAAAATATCGCGCTGGTCTGTATTTTTCCTCTAAATGTAAATGATTCAATGTAATAGTATATCATTTATCTTTTGAAGCCGTGTGTATATTAAAAATTAGCAGATACATACATTCATATTTATATTAAACTTATTTTTCTTTAAACCTTCACTCCGTGACATACGCATCAACACTTTGACCTGCTGAGAAAGGCAAACTCTTATTACTTTACAAGAAACATGAAGTAATTACAACGACTTATGTAAGAAGTTTGACTTAAATAAATGTAAAAATATGCAATTAATTCCAAACTTCCACAATATAAACTTTGACACAAATCTGCATTCGCTCCGACATTTGTTTCGTGCGCCTCGAGTTCGTGACACGAGACAACTGCACGCGTTTAAATAAAGTTTGTAATGAGAGTTTACCGCATTGGGCATTGCACCGCCCCCTAACACGCAGATATCACCCTCCCTAGCAGGCCGCGGGCATGTCTAGAGTGACGTGGAAGGATGAGCATATTGGGCATTGCACCGCCCCCTAACACGCAGATATCACCCTCCCTAGCAGGCCGCGGACATGTCTAGAGTGACGTGGAAGGATGAGCATATTGGGCATTGCACCGCCCCCTATCACGCAGATATCACCCTCCCTAGCAGGCCGCGGACATGTCTAGAGTGACGTGGAAGGATGAGCATATTGGGCATTGCACCGCCCCCTAACACGCAGATATCACCCTCCCTAGCAGGCCGCGGACATGTCTAGAGTGACGTGGAAGGATGAGCATATTGGGCATTGCACCGCCCCCTAACACGCAGATATCACCCTCCCTAGCAGGCCGCGGACATGTCTAGAGTGACGTGGAAGGATGAGCATATTGGGCATTGCACCGCCCCCTAACACGCAGATATCACCCTCCCTAGCAGGCCGCGGACATGTCTAGAGTAACGTGGAAGGATGAGCATATTGGGCATTGCACCGCCCCCTAACACGCAGATATCACCCTCGCAAGCCGCGGGCATGTCTAGAGTGACGTGGAAGGATGAGCATATTGGGCATTGCACCGCCCCCTAACACGCAGATACACCTATTTATTTGGTTTATCGAGACGGTTCAAGATTTTGTTCCAGATCTTTTTAATTCAAGGACAAAATATTATATTCATTGTGAGGGAGGTATTATTGTATTTTAATATCTTTGTACATTTTAAATTGTGTTATTGTCCTTGAATTCGGGCAGGGAATCTTGAATGAAACATTGAACCGTCTAAATTAGGCTCACTTTTGTGATATTGTGACCCATTTCTTATCTGCCGCGTCATATCGGTATCAATAATTCGCCGCCCCGCACCTAATTCTTTCTCACTAGACATGCATTTAATACAATCACACCCGTTGCTTAGACGGTCTTCCGTTTCCTTCGCTATGTGTAAATCAATACTTAGGCCTAAATCCAATTAGATAATGTTGTATTTAGTGGTGTGCGGGTACCCGAAGATTCGGGTCGAATCAGGTATTTATGGTTCGACCCGACAGTCAAAAAGTGTAGCCGATTTTCGGATTACGAAAACAAAATTGTGGTGATGGTGGAGGTGCCGGTTTAGTATTTACAAATGTTTTTGGTGGAGGTGCCGGTCCAGTATTTACAAATGTTTTTGGTGGAGGTGCCGGTCCAGTATTTACAAACGTTTTTGGTGGAGGTGCCGGTCCAGTATTTACAAACGTTTTTGGTGGAGGTGCCGGTCCAGACAATTTTTTTATTTTAGCCAGACATACAAAATGCCATACAATGTAAATTCAAAATTCAGACAAAAGAAAATGAATTGGGAGAGAATAATAGTGAAAAAAATCATCCATATAACGACCGACTGTTCCCTACCCGACCCAAAACCCGAATCAGTTTGGTACCCGAACCCGACCCGACTGTCAAAACCTCTACCCGCACAGGCCTAGTAGAACTAAGTGTTTAATATGATTTGATATAGCGCAGGTTCGACGCGTTTCACAAATATGGTTTGATTTAGCGCAGGTTCGATACCGGCCCCTAGCAATCTAAAGGCTTTATTATAAACAGTTAGCTAGTTGTTTAGTTTCTTTAGTTCGGTGATGTCCTAGACTACCTGTCGCTTGTCCTTCACTTCAATTAATTTGTTTCATTGTTGCAGACGAGTGTTGCTAGTAGCCTAGAAGTGAAATACAACAGTATACCTGAGTCTTTACGAGGAATTGCCATGAAATATTCAACACATTACTAGATAACAGCCAGAACAAAACTGATTGTATACATCTTAATCTTAGAGTTAGACGTCGTTCACAGTACTGTTCTCTAAGTGGAATTCAGACACGTTGTTTACCGTTACTGTGACGTTTATGGTGTAAACGCAATGCAACCTAATAATTACTTCCTTTAATAACTACAACATGATATGTTGCGTTAGGTCTGTTCTTTTGTTAACCAATTGTTACACCTTTTGCACCTTTGGAGAAATAAAAATTCTTTTGTTCAGGTGTAATTACAACTTTTCTTCCACAGACGTGTTCTTCTGTCCAGGGGGTAAATACAAATTTTTCAACTTTCGCACCTGCCTCTTAAGGAAGTGTTAAGGCGTAGCAAGGGAAATTCGTGCCAATTTTAAAAGTAACAACTTTATAATGTGCGATTGTTTAATAAATAGAAGATTAAACTGGTAATAATAAAAATGTATGCAATAGAATTGTAAAAGAATACACAAAGTTGTGTTATTGAGTGAAATATCTTCGAACAGTGTTTAAATTTGAATGACAGCTGGCAACATAACCTCAAAATTTGCTGTCAAATTACAACAAAATCGTTCTTTTGTCCACACGTAAGTTATTGCAATTTTTACCCCCATTTCTGATTATGTATTTTACACCTGGGTGTAATTACCACAATTTGAGGTGGACAAAAGAATAAACCTAATGTTGTAATATGTTGTGGTTATAATTGTATACACCATGATCTGCTCTGGTTAATGGTCCAAGCTATGCGTTAGTGAGTCAGTCTTTTAGACTAGTATTAATAGCAACTAGCAGGTTAAGGCTGTCATGTCAGGTTGGCGCTCACCCTCCGCCTGCCGTACCCCTTGTAGGGGTCGCGGTTGATCGGGCGACGCATGTGCGCCATCTTGGTTGAGCAGCTGGTACTACCGAGTACTTGTTGTCAATGTCATCTCTTGACCTTGAGAACCTCGCACAACTGTTGGACCGGAACCAATCGGAGACTATTTCTAGTTTACAATGCGCACTGGACACTAGGACGAGGTACACTCGACACACGAAGATCTTTACACTGGCGACGACCTTCTCCACTGAACGATGTACTGACACAAGACACTGTTGTTTGTTGTGACCAAGAAAGACACACGGACACTTCACGACGTCGCGACTAGACACTCAGAACGACCTTGAAACCGTAGAGTCGATGACGACGACGTCAAGTCACCACCGCAGGAGCCTCGTCCTACCCTCCGCGGACGTCGCCGATCTAGTCACTGTTAGACACGGGCGAGGAGCCGACTCGACGGTAGGAACACATCGCGGTCGTCGATGCCAAAACCTTTAGCCCAGATAGAGCGCTATAAATACACGAGGGCCGTGTCGTCGTCTCAACACGTCGGCCAGTCTCTTGCCACACTATACTACACTGTGCGATCCCGCTGCAATGTCACTTGTCTTGATCTGCTGGGCAACGCAAGCAATTGCAAACTAATGATTGCACAAATACACAACTCTTTAACACAACGAACGACACAACCTTACATCGATAACAATGGACAAGTTAAAATTTTGTGCAGAATTTGATTTTAAATTTAAACATATGTGTAATATAGAAGTTATTATGTCACTCTTGGGGACAACTTGAAAACCACAGAACTTATGGTCATTGCTTCGTTGTGTCCATCCATCAGGACAATCATCCATTCATCCATTGCACCGGAACTTACAATCATACATTCATCCATTGCACTGGAACTTACAATAATACATTCATCCATTGCATCGGAACCTACAATCATCCATTCATCCATTGCACCGGAACTTACAATCATCATTCATCCATTGCACCAGAACTTACAATCATACATTCATCCATTGCATCAGAACTTCCAATCATCCATTCATCCATAGCACCGGAACTTACAATCATACATTCATCCATTGCACCGGAACCTACAATCATACATTCATCCATTGCATCGGAACCTACAATCATACATTCATCCATTGCACCGGAACTTACAATCATACATTCATCCATAGCACCGGAACTTACAATCATACATTCATCCATTGCACCGGAACTTATAATCATACATTCATCCATTGCACCGGAACTTACAATCATACATTATTTCGAAACATTTACCTGTATAATTTGCCGGGGCACTTTCAACAAAACCACATTCAAACGCCCGCGTAGTTTTGACCAGTAACGCCCAACTAGCGGATTTGCTTGAAACTAACCAAAGGGAAAACCTAACCTTAAGGAAGACGCGTGGCGTAGAGTGTGCCTATGCGACCATGACTAGGCCGCTTCGCTCACGCTTTTTCCAGTCGCGTTGATGGATGAGCTTTTATGGTTGATTATCGTTGCCCTAAAAGTACGATTTCTATGAGAAATATTTCTTCGATTGTCCCTAAAATCATATAACATATCGTGATTTCGTACGTTCCCATAAAGTGCCATCAAGATCGGAGTTATTATTATATTTGCCCAGTCACGGGCCAAAAATCTCGAAAATCTCGCATTAAAATCGAAAAAAATCTTAAAAGTACGATATTCATCAGAAATATATCTTTGATTGTTCCCCAAAAAAAAAAAACTTGGCAGATCTAATTTCAGAGATTTCGAAGGTCCCCTTCAATTTTCATCAAGATCGCATATGCCGTTTGCTCGGTAGAGAGCGAACAGACAGACAAAAATAAAACACCCGAGCTATTTTTCTCAGGGTTAGTGAAAATATAGAAATTATCGCTTCGCTCATCCAAAAATATTTTACCATACACGACTGTAAGTTTTGCTGTTGGAAAGGGTATATGCAGCGGCGTAAGACAAAGTCGTAGTACACAAGATATAAGATCTAGAGTTCTTATAAAAGTATCTCGTTGCAAAGGCAAAACTAAGTGTGAGACAATAAATTAGCCATACAATCTGCATTGCTGGTATAGTACAGTATAGAGTCGCACGAAATTGTAAAACATAGTTTTGGCTTTTTGTCAGAAAACCACGTATTTCATGTAATGCCAAAGTCATGTTTTATTGTTTTCATTTTAGCAACAATCTGCACATTTCATCTGCATCGTTTAGAACAGTGCGCGTAGCGAAGCCTGCGTGTGTTGTTTTGATATTGTTATTATAGTAGCGCAGGTTCATAACGTGGCTTTCAGAGGCTCCGCTCAATAACCTGGGGGATCCCCTGAGCGCTCGGAGCGCGAGCATCCATGATCCATCCGTCCGTTGCATGGAGCATCCATTCATCCATTGATCCATTGCATCATGACAAGCATTCATCCATCCATTGATCCATTGCATCATGACTTTCAATTAACCATCAATTATTGTCATCCATCCAGTGTTACTTAAAGTCGCACTAACATTTTCATTCACAGAGGAAGATGGCTACAAACAATGCAATTCACTCAATTTTTTTACATGTTGAATTAGTTAATAAAGTACATTGTTGTCAGGATTACCGGTGACGGGAAGGGAACCCTGGACAAACCAGTGCCGTGCGTTGTTGTTGTTGTAGTTGTTGTAGTTGTTGTTGTTGTTGTTGTTGTTGTTTTTGTTGTTGTTGCTGTGCACGAGGCTCTGATTCGGGTGAACACAGGCTCGAATCCCTGCACCGGAAATCCTGACTTAAAGTTTTGTACAGTTTTTTTCTGTCATTTGCCAATGCAAGGGACTAAATCCTCTAAAACACCCTTCAATCATCTGATTTGCTCTTACCTTGTTTCGAACTCATCCTTTAGATATATTTCTGACAGGTTTCTGATATGTTTTTGTAATTTAAAAAGCCTTGGCGATGTGTTGTGTTTTATTTTATTTTAAGTTACTGTTAATCTACTTTAATATGTTTATTTAATGTTTGTGATGTTTGTGATTTGTTAATGTTTTTTCATAATGATTCCTTTCTCTATGGTTGTTTTTGTTTAATTTATTTGATGTTGTTTATTCCACAAATGAGCCCGCATAATGGGCTTGTCAGTTTCTTTGAGATGTGTCACTGATATGTGTTTTGTGACAGTAAATTAAATTGGTTTAATATATATTATTATTTTTTACTTTTATTATTTATTGTATTGTATTTGTATTTGTTGTTATAAACCCCCAAAGCAGGGCACGTGTGGCCCTCTGTCGCCTAATTAGTTCACTATCACCTCCCACCCTCATGACCTAGTTACTCCCCCGACGAGGGAACACCGGGGAAGCTTATGTGAAACCCACAGAGGACACCCTTACGAAAAAGTGTTTACCCGCTCCGCTATAGAGTGGGAAAGTTACCATCTAATTATATGGAACGACGATCAAAAAGAATGTGGGATGTGTGTTGGAAAACAATTTTTTTCATGTTATTATAAAACTAAATCTAATGAGAAAAACAGGATAAGAAAAAAGTGCGTAACGTAACGTAAACATTGGATTGCCAGCACGGATGGTAAGAGAAGTTCAGCGCGGTTATAGGCTACTAGTGTTCTTGAAACACAATATAGATGGCAGCTGTAGGCGCAGTGACTCCCCGAGCGCTTTCCTCTCCCCGCCCCCCCTCTCCATTCGTCGTCCACGTGCCTTGT
>JAMZAV010004839.1:0-30753 GCA_024449915.1 Sweltsa coloradensis
ATTTTTTCATTTATTGTAAGTTTGAATTTTTGTCAGTTTTTTATTTTAACTGTTTGACAATTTCATTTTGTTTAAATTTTCTAGGTTTTCGTCAGTTTAATATTGTAATAATGTCAGATTGTCAATTGCCATTTTGTCAGGTTGTTAGTTTTAGTCATTTTCATATTGTAAGTTTGTAATTTTGTAAGTTTTTCATTTTCACAGATTGACAGTTTTCATTTTGTTAATTTGTTAGTTTTCGTCAGTTTGAATATTGTCAGTTTGTCCAATAACTTTTTGTCAGTTTGCTTGTTTTAGTCATTTTAAATTGTAAGATTTTCATTTTCACAGTTTCATTTTGTCAATTTGCTAGTTTTCGTCAGTTTGATTTTGAAAGAATGTCAGATTATCAATTGCATTTTGTCAGGTTTGTTATTTTAGTCATTTTCATATCGTAAGTTAGTAATTTTGTCAGATTTTCATTTTCACAGTTTGATAGATTCATTTTGTTAATTTGCTTTGGGTTTTTATTTGTTTAATATTTTTTTTGCTAAATTTTTTTTTTTTGCCCTTTTTAAATTTCATTTTTTTTTTCCCGTTTTTTTTTTTGTTTCAATTTTTTGTTTTTTTCGTTTTGTTTTGATTTTTTTTTGCAATTTTTTTAATTTTTTGGGTTTTTCATTTTTAAAATTTTAAAATTTTTTTTAATTTTAAATTTTTTTTTCATTTTAGTTTTTCATTTTTTTTTTTTTAAAATTTTAAATTTCAATTGTTTTTGCAGTTGTTAGTTTATTTTATATTGTAAATTTTTTTTTCGTTTTTTATTTTCCAAATTGCTTTTTTTTAATTTTTTTTCATTTGAATTTTTAAATTTTTTTTTAAAACTTTTTCAGTTTGTTTTTTGCATTTTCAAATTGAGTTATTTATTTTTTAATTTATTTTTTTTTTTTGCAGTTTTTATTTTTTAAAATTTTTAATTTTGTAATTGTTTTGCAGGTTGTTATATAAAGTCTTTTAAAAATTGTATTTTGTAGTTTTTTCATTTTTATTTTTTAAATTTCATTTTTTAATTTTTTTCGTTTTATTTAAAAATTTTCAGTTTGTCAAAATTTTGTCAGTTCCTTTTTTTTTTTAAAATTTCAAATTTTTTATTTTCACAGTTTTTTTGTAATTCTAGTTTTGTTTAAATTTTTTTATTTATTTGTCAATTAAATTTTTGCTTTTCTTTTTTGTATTTTAAATTTCATTTTCATTTCACAGTTTTTATTTTTAAAATTTCTTTTTCGCAGTTTGATTTTTAAAATGTCAATTTCAAATTTTTTTTGGGGTTTTTTTTGTCTTTTTTTTAATTTTTAATTTTTTTTTTTTTTCATTTCAAATTTTTTTCAGTTTATTTTTTATTTTTCTTTTTTTTTCAGTTTTTATTTTTTTAAATTTTTTTGTCCCAAAAAATTTTTGGGTTTTTTTTTAGTCATTTTATTTGTTTTTCATTTTAAATTTATTTTGTCAATTTCTATTTTTTTTGTTGTTTTAAAAATTTTGAATTGATTTTTTGGGTTTTTTTTTTTTTTTTAATTGAATTTTTGTAGTTTTTTTTTTTTAATTAAGTTTTTTTTATTTTTTTTCTTTGTTTTTTTTAAAATTTTTCAGTTTTCAATTCCTTTTTTTGTATTTTGTTTTTCATTTGTTTTAATTTTTTTTTTCATTTTTTTTTAAAAAGCTATTTTTTTCCCGTTTGATTTTGTAAAAATTTGTTTTCTTGATTTTTTAGGGTTTTAGTTTTTTCATTTTTTTTTTTAATTTTTATTTTATTTTAAATTTGTTTGAATTTGTAAATTTTTATTTTCGTCAGTTTAATTTTAAAATTTCAGTTTGTCAAATAAATTTTGTCAGTTTTTCTTTTTTTTTTTTTAAATTTGGGTTTTTTTTTTCAAATTTTTTTTTTTTTCATTTTGTCTTTTATTTGTAAAAATTTGATTTTTAATTTTCAGATTTTATTTTTTTATTTATTTGAAGTTTTTAAATTTTTTTTTATTTTTAAGTTGGTTTTTTGGTTAATTTTTTTTGGGGGGAATTTTTTTTTTAAAATTTTTTCAGTTTTTGTTTTGTCATTTTAAATTTAAAATTTTTTTTTCCTTTTTCATTTTTGGCAATTTCATTTTCCAGTTTATTTTAAAAATGTAGTTTTCAATTATTTTTTTTTTTTTTAATTTCTTTTGTAAATTGTTTTTGTCATTTTTTTTTTTAATTTTCAATTTCATTTTTTTTTTTTTTTTATTTTTAAAATTTTTATTTTTTTTTAAAATTTTGTCGTTTGTTTTTAAAAATTTAAAAAGCTTTTCATTTTCAAAAGTTTTTTTTTTTTTTTAATTTTTTTCGCATTTTTTTTTAAAATGTCAGATTGTAATTTCATTTTGTCAGGTTTTAGTTTTATCTTTTCAATTGTAAATTTAAATTTTTTCAGTTTTTTTTTCCCTTTTTAAATTATTTTTTTTTTGTTTTTCGTTTTTTTAATTTGTATTTTTTTAATAACATTTTTTCGTTCTTGTTTTGTCATTTTCAAAAAGCAGTTTTCATTTTAATTCATTTTTTTTTATTTGAGTTTTTTTTAGTGTAATTTTAATTGTTTTATTTTGTTTTTTTTTATTTTTTTTAAATTTTTTCGTTTTTCATTTTAAGTTTTTTTATTTTTTTGGGTTTTTGGTTTTAAAAATTTTTTTGTTTTCATTTTTTTTAAAAATTTTTTTTTATTTTTTTAATTTTTATTTTTCAGTTTTTTTTTTAAATTTTAATTTTTTTTTTTTCAGTTTTCATTTTGTTCCGTTTTTCCCCCCCCCCCCCCCCCCCCCCCCCATTTTGTTATTTGCTTTTTCGTCAGTTTTAATTGTAAAATTGTCAGTTTTTCAAAAACTTTTGTCAGTTTGCTTGTTTAGTCATTTTCAATTGTATTTTCATTTCACAGTTTCATTTTGTCAATTTGCTAGTTTTTTCCAGTTTGATTTTGAAAAAATGTCAGATTTCAATTGCATTTTGTCAGGTTGTTAGTTTTAGTCATTTTCATATTGTAAGTTTGTAATTTTGTCAGTTTTTCATTTTCACTTTTGACAGTTTTTATTTTGTTAATTTGCTAGGGTTTTTGTCAGTTTATTTGTAAAATTCAGTTTTTCAATCATTTGTCAGGTTTTTTGTTTTAGTCATTTTAATTGTATTTATTTTTCCCGTTTTTCATTTTCACATTTGACAGTTTCATTTTGTTTTTTTGCGGTTTTCGTCAGTTTAATTTTAATATTGTCAATTTGTAATAAAAATTTTGTCAGTTGCTTGTTTTAGTCATTTTTAAATTGAGTTTTTCATTTTCACAGTTTCATTTGTCAATTTTCTAGGTTTCCCTCAGTTTGATTTGTAAAATTTTCAGTGTCACTTCATTTTGTCAGGTTTTCTTTTTGTCATTTTCAATTGTAAGTTTTTAAATTTTTAAATTTTTATTTTGTTCATTTTTTTATTTGCTAGTTTTCGTCAGTTTGAAAATTTTTTAGTTTTTCAAATTGTCCCTTGAATTTAAATTTTGGGTTTTATTTAAGTCATTTTCATATTTTTTAGTTTTTTTATTTTGTCAAGTTTATTCATTTTCAGGTTTTAAGTTTTCATTTTTTAAATTTGTTTGTTTTTGGTCAGTTTTATTTTTAGAATTTCATTTTGTAATTTCATTTTGTCGTTTGTTTGTGTTGTCAATAAATTGTCAGTTGTTTTTTCATTTTTTCAACATTTTAATTTTGTCAATTTGCTAGTTTTTTGTCAGTTTGTTTTTTTAAGAATGTCAGATTGTCAATTGCATTTTGGCAGGTTGTTAGTTTTAGTCATTTTCAAATTTTAAAGTATTTTTCGTCATTTTAATAAATTGTTAATATTGTCAGTTTTTTTTTTGTTTCAATAACATTTTGTCAGTTTGCTTGTTTTAGTCATTTTAAATTTGTCAGTTTTTCATTTTTACAGTTTCATTTTGTCAATTTTCTAGTTTTCGTCAGTTTGATTTTGTAAGAATGTCAGATTGTCAATTGCATTTTGTCAGGTTTTAGTTTTAGTCATTTCATATTGTAATTTTTAATTTTGTCAGTTTTCATTTTAAATTTTGACAATTTCATTTTGTAATTTGCTAGGTTTTCGTCAGTTTAAAATTTTTATATTGTCAGTTGGGCAATAACATTTTGTCAGTTTGCTTTAAATTTGGGGGTTTTCAAATTGTAAATTTTCATTTTCACAGTTTCATTTGTCAATTTCTAGTTTTCGTCAGTTTGATTTTGTAAGAATGTCAGATTGTCAATTGCATTTTTTCAGGTTGTTAGTTTTAGGTATTTTCAAATTGAAGTTTTTCATTTTCAATTTTTATTTTTCATTTTCAGTTTTCATTTTGTTTTTTAGTGTCAGTTTGAATTTTTCATTTTGTCCCTTTATTTTCATTTCGTTGTTTTGTCATTTTTGTCAAGTTTTTCATTTTCACAGTTTATTTCATTTGTTATTTGCTAGTTTTCGTCATTTTATATTGTAATATTGTCAGTTGTCAATAACATTTTGTCAGGTTTGTTTTTTAGTCATTTTTAATTGTAAGTTTGTAATTTTGTAAGTTTCATTTTCACGTTGACAGTTTTCCCTTTTGTTAATTTGCTAGTTTTTGTCAGTTTGATTTTGAAAGAATGTCAGATTATCAAATTGCATTTTGTCAGTTGTTATTTTTAGTCATTTTTATATCGTAAATTAGTAATTTTGTCGTTTTCATTTTCAAGTTGAATTCATTTTGTTAATTTGCTGTTTTCGTCAGTTTGATATTGTAATATTGTCAGTTTGTCAATTGCATTTTGTCTGGTTGTTAGTTTTATTCATTTTCATATTGTAAGTTGGAATTTTGTCAGTTTTTTCAATTTTACAGTTTGACAGTTTCATTTTGTTTATTTGCTAGTTTTCGTCAGTTTAAAATTGTAAAATTGTCAGTTTGTCAATAAATTTGTCAGTTTGCTTTTTTTAGTCATTTTAAATTGTCAGTTTTTCATTTTTCACAGTTTCATTTTGTCAATTTGCTAGTTTTTTGCAGTTTGATTTTGTAAGAATTTAGATTTTCAATTGCATTTTGTCAGGTTATTAGTTTTAGTCATTTCATAAATTTTAGTTTGTAATTTTGTCAGTTTTTCATTTCACTGTTGACAGTTTCATTTTGTTAATTTGCTAGGTTTCGTCAGTTTGATTTTAAATGTCAGTTGCAATTGAATTTTTTAAATTGTTGTTTAAATCATTTCAAATTTTTAAGTTTTCATTTTTACAGTTTCCTTTTTTTAATTTGCTAGTTTTGGGCGTTTGATTTTTAAAGATTTTTCAAAAATTTCTTGCTTTTTGTTTTTAAAAAGTAGTTTTTCATTTTTTCCCTTTTATTTTTTAAAGTATTTTGTCAGTTTTTTTTTTTGTTCGAAAGTTTTTTATTTTGTTTTTTAATTTTTTTCTAGGTTTTCGTCAGTTTAATATTGTAATATTTTTCATTTGTCAAAAACATTTTGTCAGTTTGCTTTTTTTAGTCATTTTAAATTGTCAATTTTCATTTTCCAGTTTTTATTTTTTCAATTTTCTAGTTTTCGTCAGTTTGATTTTGTAAGAATGTCGATTGTCATTGATTTTGTCAGGTTGTTTTTTTGTCATTTCATATTGTAAAAAATTTTAATTTTTTTAGTTTTCATTTTTACTATTTGACGTTTTTATTTTTTTAATTTGTAGGTTTTTGTCAGTTTAAGTTTTTAAAATTTTCATTTGTCAAAAATTTTTTCAGTTTGCTTTTTTAGCATTTTCAAATTTTCGTTTTTCATTTCACAGTTTCATTTGTCAATTTTTAGTTTTCGTCAGTTTTATTTTTTAAGAATGTCAATTGCAATTGCATTTGTCAGGTTTTAGTTTTAGGGATTTCTATTAAGTTTGAATTTTGTCAGTTTTCATTTTACGTTTTACATTTCATTTTGTTAATTTCTTGTTTTTGTCGGTTTTTAATTTGTCAGTTTGTCAATAAATTTTGTCGTTTTTTTGTTTATTTTTCAAAATTTTAAGTTTTTCATTTTCACAGTTTTATTTTTTTTCAATTTGCTGTTTTCGTAGTTTTGATTTTTAAGAATGTCAGTTGTCAATTGCATTTGTCAGGTGTTAGTTTTATCATTTCAAAATTGTACGTTTTTTTCATTTACAGTTTCATTTTGTTAAAATTTTCTAGTTTTTGCATTTGATTTAAATTTTTCGTTTGTCAATCATTTTGTCAGGTTGGTTTAGTTTTTTAAAATATTTTTCCCGATTTTTTAAGTTTGCATTTTTTTTGGGCAATTTTTCATTTTAAGGTTTGAAAGTTTTTTATTTGTTTAATTTGCAGTTTTTTTTCCGGCGTTTCTTTTAATTTTTTTTGTAATTTTTTGTTTTCAGTTTTTTCAAAAACATTTGTCAGTTGCTTGTTTTAGTCATTTTCAAATTGCAAAATTTTCATTTTACAGTTTCATTTTTTTAATTTCTAGTTTTTTGTCAGTTTATTTGTTAATTTTCAGTTTTTCAATCATTTTGTCAGTTGTGTTTTGTTTTTTTAGTTTTATTTTCCCTTTTTTTTGAAAAGTTTGTAATTTTGTAAAAATTTTTCATTTTAAGGGATTTTTTCATTTCATTTTGTTTTAATTTTTTGGTTTTTTTTTTTCCCCTTTCAGTTTTTTTTTAAATTTTTAGTTTGTCATTTAAAATTTTATTTGTCAAAATTTTTTTCTTTTGGGGTTTTTGTTCATTTTAAATTGTAAGTTTTTTATTTCCCCAGTTTCATTTTTTCAATTTTCGTTTTGTCAGTTTTATTTTGAAAGAATGCAGATTTTCAAATTTTTTTGTCGGGTTTTTAGTTTTAGTCATTTTCATATGTAATTATAAAATTTTTTCAGTTTTCATTTTTACTGTTGAAGTTCATTTTGTTAATTTGCGGGTTTTTCCCGTTTTATTGTAATTTGTCATTTGTCAAAAAACATTTTGTCGTTTGCTTTTTTAGTCATTTTAAAAATTTTAATTTTCAATTTTCACATTTCATTTTTTCAATTTGCTAGTTTTTGTCAGTTTGATTTTGTAAAAATGTCAGATTGTCAAATTGCATTTTGTCGGTTTTTAGTTTAGTCATTTTATATGTAAAATTGTAATTTTTTCAGTTTTTTTATTTTTCATTTGAAGTTCATTTTTTTAATTTTCTATTTTTTGTCAGTTTAATTTTTAAAATTTTCAGTTTGTCAATAACATTTTGTCAGTTTGTTTGTTTTAGTCATTTTTAAATTTTCAGTTTTTCATTTTCACAGTTTCATTTTGTCAATTTCTAGTTTTTTTCCAGTTTGATTTTTTTAAAAATTAGTTGTCAAAATTTATTTTGTCAGGTTATTAGTTTTTGCATTTTTATATGAATTTTTTAATTTTTCAGTTTTTTTATTTTAAATTTTTTAAATTTCATTTTGTTAATTTCTAGGTTTTCGTCATTTAATATTGTAAAATTTTCAGTTTTGGGCAAAAAAATTTTTTCAGTTGCTTTTTTAGTTTTTTAAATTTTAGTTTTTTTTTTCTTTTCACAGTTTTTCATTTTTTTTAAAGTTTGCAATTTTTTTATTTTTTTATATTTTCTTTTGTTTTTCTTTTTAGTTTATTTTTTTGTATTTTGCATTTTTTTAAAACTTTTTTCAAGATTTTCTTGTTTTTAATCTTTCAATTGAACGTTTTTCATTTTCACAGTTTGATTTTTTTTATTTGCTAGGTTTTCGTCAGTTTGATATTGTAACATTGTCAGTTTTTCAATAACATTTTTCAGTTTTCTTGTTTTGCATTTTTTTTAAATTGTAGTTTTCATTTTCCCCGTTTTTTTTTGTCAATTTTCTAGTTTTCGTCAGTTATTTTGTAAGAATGTCAGATTTCAATTGATTTGCAGGGTTTTTGTTTTTATTTTCATATTGTAAGTTTGTAAAAATTTTAAATTTTTCATTTTCAAGTTTACAGTTTTTATTTTTTAATTTGTAGTTTGTCGTTTAATATTGTCAGTTTGTCAAAAACTTTTGTCAGTTTTCTTGTTTTTCATTTTTAAAATTTAAAAATTTTTATTTTCACAGTTTATTTTGTCAATTTTCTAGTTTTTGTCAGTTTGTTTGAAAAAGTAGATTTCAATTGCATTTTGTCAGGTTTTTTTTTAGTCATTTTCTTCTAAAAGGTTTTTCGTTTTATTTTTTAATTGTAATTATTTTTTAGTTTTTTTTCAGTTTAATTTTTTGTCAGTTTTTTTTGGCTTTTTTTTAATTTATTTTAAATTGTAATTTTTTTTTTCACAGTTTCATTTTTTCAAATTTTCTAGTTTTTGTCAGTTTGTTTTTGAAAAAATGTAATTGCCCAATTTCATTTTGTCAGGTTGTTTTTTAGCATTTTTATATTGTAATTGTAAATTTTTTCAGTTTTCAAAATTTTCATTTTGGGAAATTTCTTTTGTTAATTTGCTAGTTTTGTCAGTTTAATTTTTAATTGTAGTTTTTCAATAACATTTTTTCAGTTTTCTTTTTTAGTCATTTTAAAATTTTCTTTTTTTATTTCACAGTTTTCATTTTGTAATTTTTTAGTTTTTTGCATTGATTTGTAAGAAAATTTTTTATTTTCAATTCATTTTTTCAGGGTTTTTGTTTTTTATTTCATATTGAAAAAAAGTAATTTTTTCAGATTTTTATTTTTACATTTGACAGTTTCATTTTTTAATTTTCAGGGGTTTTGTCAGTTTTGAATATTGTCGTTTGTCAAAAACTTTTTTTCTTTTTCTTTTTATCATTTTAAAAAGTAGTTTTTTATTTTTTAAGTTCATTTTTTCAATTTTTTTAGTTTTTTGTCATTTATTTTTAAGAAGTCAGTTGTCAATTGCATTTTTTCAGGTTTTAGTTTTTTATTTTCATATTGAAGTTGTAATTTTTTGTAGATTTTTATTTTCACATTTTCAGTTTTTTTGTTAATTTTCTGTTTTTTGTCAGTTTGATATTGCAGTTTGTCAAAACTTTTTTCAGTTTGCTTTGGGGTTTTTCTTTTTAAATTTTAAGTTTTCATTTTCAAGTTCATTTTGTCATTTTCTAGTTTTTGCGTTTGATTTTTTAGAATGTCCCTTGTCAATTGCATTTTGTCAGGTTTTTAGTTTAAAACATTTCTATTTTAAGTTTATTTTGTCAGTTTTTTATTTTCACGTTTGACAGTTTCATTTTGTTAATTGCTAGTTTTTTCGTTTTATATTGTAATATTGCAGTTTGTCAAAAACTTTTGTCATTTGCTTGTTTTTGTCTTTTCAAAAATTTCAGTTTTTCATTTTTTACGTTTTTTGTTTAATTTGCTAGTTTTCCAGTTTTATTTTTTAAAATGTCGTTGCAATTCATTTTTGTAGGTTGTTGTTTTAAGTCATTTTCAAAAAATTTTTCGTTTTTCATTTTTTACAAAAATTTCATTTTTTTAATTTTTTTTTTTCGCAGTTTGATATTGTATATTGTCAGTTTGTCAAAAACTTTTGTCAGTTTGCTTTTTTTAGTCATTTTCAAAATTTAGTTTTCATTTTCACCGTTTATTTTGTAATTTCAAATTTTTTTTTTTTGATTTTTAAAATGTCAGATTGCAATTTCTTTTTTCAGTTGTTTGTTTAGTATTTTATATTGTAAGTTTGTAATTTTGTAAGTTTTCATTTCACGTTTTACAGTTTATTTGGGTTAAATTTTCTAGTTTCGTCAGTTTGAATATTGTCATTTGTCAATAAATTTTTTTCAGTTTGCTTGTTTTTAGTCTTTTTAAAAGTAAGTTTTTCATTTTCACAGTTTCATTTTGTTTTTGTAGTTTGCGTTTGATTTTAAAGAATGTCGTTATCAAGCATTTTGTCAGGTTTTTGTTTTGTCATTTTATATCGTAATTAGAATTTTTTCAGTTTTTTATTTTCACTTTCGCATTTCATTTGTTTTGTTTTCGTCAGTTTGAATATTGTCAGTTTGTCAATTGCATTTTGTCAGTTTGCTTGTTTTAGTCATTTTCAAATTGTCAGTTTTTCATTTTCACAGTTTCATTTTGTCAATTTGCTAGTTTTCGTCAGTTTGATTTTGTAAGAATGTCAGATTGTCAATTGCATTTTGTCAGGTTGCTTGTTTTAGTCATTTTCAAATTGTAAGTTTTTCATTTTCACAGTTTCATTTTGTCAATTTGCTAGTTTTCGTCAGTTTGATATTGTAATATTGTCAGTTTGTCAATAACATTTTGTCAGGTTGTTAGTTTTAGTCATTTTCATATTGTAAGTTTGTAATTTTGTCAGTTTTTCATTTTTACTGTTTGACAGTTTCATTTAATTAATTTGCTAGGTTTCGTCAGTTTAATATTGTAATATTGTCCAGCTTGTCAATAACATTTTGTCAGTTTGCTGTTTTAGTCATTTTTTAAATTGTCATTTTTTCATTTTCACAGTTTTTTCATTTTCACAGTTTGACCAGTTTCATTTTGTTAATTTGCTTGTTTTCGTCAGTTTGATATTGTAATATTGTAAGTTTGTCAATTGCATTTTGTCGTTTGCTTGTTTTAGTCCTTTCAAATTGTCAGTTATTCATTTTCACAGTTTCATTTTGTCAATTTGCTAGTTTTCGTCAGTTATTTTGTAAGAATGTCAGATGTCAATTGCATTTTGTCAGGTTGTTAGTTTTAGTAATTTTCATATTGTAAGTTTGTAATTTTTGTAAGTTTTTCATTTTCACAGATTGACAGTTTCATTTTGTAAATTTGCTAGTTTTCGTCAGTTTGATTTTGAAAGAATGTCAGATTGTCAATAACAATTTGTCAGTTTGCTTGTTATAGTCATTTTCAAATTGTAATTTTTTCATTTGTCAGTTTTTTTCAATTTTACAGTTTGGAAGTTTCATTTTGTTAATTTGCTAGTTTTCGTCAGTTTGATTTTGTAAGAATGTCAGATTGTCAATTGCATTTTGTCAGGTTATTAGTTTTAGTCATTTTCATATTGTTAGTTTGTAATTTTGTCAGTTTTTCATTTTCACTGTTGACAGTTTCATTTTGTTTAATTTGCTAGGTTTTCGTCAGTTTGATATTGTAATATTGTCAGTTTGTCAGATTGCATTTTGTCAGGTTGTTAGTTTTAGTCATTTTCATATTGTAAGTTAGTAATTTTGTCAGTTTTTCATTTTCACTGTTTGACAGTTTCATTTTTGTTAATTTGCTAGGTTTTCGTCAGTTTTAATATTGTAATATTGTCAGTTGGTCAATAACATTTTGTCAGGTTATTAGTTTTAGTCATTTTCATATTGTAAGTTTGTAATTTTGTCAGTTTTTCATTTTCACTGTTTGACAGTTTCATTTTGTTAATTTGCTAGGTTTTCGTCAGTTTGATATTGTAATATTGTCAGTTTGTCACTAACATTTTGTCAGTTTGCTTGTTTAAGTCATTTTCAAATTGTAGTTTTTCATTTTCACAGTTTTATTTTGTCAATTTGCTAGTTTTCGTCAGTTTTGATTTTGAAGCATGTCAGATTGTCAATTGCATTTTGACAGGTTGTTAGTTTAAGTCATTTTCATATCGTTAGTTTGTTATTTTTGTCAGTTTATCATTTTCACAGTTAAAAGTTTCATTTTGTTAATTTGCTAGTTTTGGTTAGTTTGATTTTTTAAGAATGTCAGTTTGTCAATTGCATTTTGTCAGGTTGTTAGTTTTAGTCATTTTCATATTGTAAGTTTGTAATTTTGTCAGTTTATCATTTTCTCAGTTTGACAGTTTCATTTTGTTAATTTGCTAGTTTTCGTCAGTTTGATATTGTAATATTGTCAGTTTGTCAATTACATTTTGTCAGTTTGCTTGTTTTAGTCATTTTCAAATTGTCAGTTTTTCATTTTCACAGTTTCATTTTGTCAATTTGCTAGTTTTCGACAGTTTGATTTTTGGGAAGAATGTCCAAAAAAAAATTTTTTTTTCCCCCCCCAAATTTCATTTTGTCAGGGTTTTTAGTTTTAGTCATTTTCATTGCTTTGGGGGTTTTCCCTCCGTTTAATTTTTGTAATATTGTCCCTTTTGTCCAAAAACATTTTGTCAGTTTTCTTGTTTTGTCAATTTTTAAAAATTTTTCAATTTTTTTATTTTCCCCAGTTTCATTTTGTCAATTTGCTATTTTTTTGGGCAGTTTGATTTTTTTAAGAAAGTCAATTTTTCAATTGCATTTTGTCAGTTTTTGTTTTTTTCATTTCATATTGTAAAATTGTAATTTTGTCAGATTTTCATTTTTTATATTTTACAGTTTTTATTTTGTTAATTTGCTAAAAGGGTTTTTGTCAGTTTAATTTTTTTTAAAATTGTCATTTGTCAAACATTTTTTCCCGTTTTTTCTTTTTAGTCATTTTTAAAAATTGTCAGTTTTTCATTTTCACAGTTTCCTTTTTTCAAATTTTTTAGTTTTCGTTCCCGGGTTTATTTTTGTAAGAATGTCAGATTGTCAATTGCATTTTGTCAGGTTTTAGTTTTAGGTATTTTCATATTGCAAGTTTGGGAATTTTGTCCCGATTTTTCATTTTCACAGTTTTTACAGTTTTCATTTTGTTAATTTTCTATTTTTGTCAGTTTTTTTATATTTGGGCCGTTTGTCAATAATTTTTTTTTCAGTTTGCTTGTTTTAAGGGGCATTTTCAAATTGTAAATTTTTCCCTTTTTCACAGTTTTTTATTTTGTCAAATTTTTTTTTTGTTTTCTCAGTTTCATTTGTAAGAATGTCAGATTATCTTGCATTTTGTCCCGGTTGTTAGTTTTTTTGGGCATTTTTATATTTTTTAAGTTATTTAATTTTTTTCAGGTTTTTTTATTTCACTGTTCGACAGTTTCATTTTTTTAATTTGCTAGGTTTTCGTCATTTTAAAAAATTGTAATATTGTCAGTTTTTCAAAAAACATTTTTTTCAGTTTGCTTGTTTTAGGTCATTTTAAAAAAATTTTCAATTTTTCATTTTCCCCAGGGGTTTTTATTTTGTTTAATTTTTCTAGTTTTTTGTCATTTGATTTTTTAAGAATTCAATTGGTTTAAATTTCATTTTGTCAGGTTGTTAGTTTTTGGGCCCTTTTCCCCTATTGTAAATTGTAATTTTTTTCAGTTTTTTTATTTTTTACTATTTGCAGATTCATTTTGGGGGTTTTTTTTTTAGGTTTTTTGTCAGTTTTAATGTTTTAAAATTGTCAGTTTTTTCAATAACATTTTGTCCCCCTTTTCTTGGGTTTTTGGGCATTTTTAAAATTTTCAGTTTTTTTCATTTTTTAAGTTTTTATTTTGTCAAAATTTGGGTATTTTCCCCATTTATTTTTTTAAGAATGTCCCCGATTGTCAATTGCATTTGGGCAGGTCCCTTAGTTTTGTCATTTTCAAAATTGTTTTAAGTTTTTTTTTCACAGTTTTTTTTTTGTCAAATTTTTTTTGTTTTTTTTCAGTTTTTATTTTTTAAGGAAAAGTCAAATTTTTTTCAATTGCATTTTGTCAGGTTGTTAGTTTTAAAACATTCTCAGAATTTTAAGGGTTTTTCATTTTTCAGATTTTTTATTTTCACAGTTTTAAAAGTTTCATATTGTTTATTTTTTAGGTTTTTGTCATTTTTAAAATTTTTAATATTTTCAGTTTTTTTCCCCCTTTCATTTTTTTCAGTTTTTTCTTGTTTTAGGGCCTTTTCAAATTGTCATTTTTTTCATTTTCAAAAGTTTTATTTTTTTCCAATTTTCCCAGTTTTCGTCAGTGATTTTGTAAGAATGTCAGATTTTCAATTGCATTTTTTTTAGGTTGTTTTTGTTTTAGTCCCTTTTCAAAATTGTAAAATTTTTTAATTTTTTGGAAGTTTTTTTATTTTCACAGATTGCCCGTTTCTTTTTTTTAATTTGCTAGTTTTTTTTGGGCAGTTTGAATATTGTCAGTTTTTCATAAAATTTTTGTCAGTTTGCTTGTTTTTGTCTTTTCAAATTGTTAAGGGTTTTCATTTTCACAGGGTTTTATTTTGGGGGGGGCAATTTTCAGGGTTTTTGTCAGTTTGATTTTTAAAAATTCAAGATTCCAAATTGGCCCTTTTGTCAGTTTTTTTTGTTTTTAGTCATTTTCATTTTCGTAAGTTGTAATTTTGGGCAGATTTTTTTTTTCACAGTTTTTATAGATTCAATTTTTTTAATTTGCTTGTTTTCTCAGTTTTATATTGTAATATTGTCAGTTTGTCTATAACATTTTGTCAGTTTGCTTGGGTTTTAGTCATTTTTAAATTGTTTAAATTTTTCCCTTTTCAAAAGTTTCATTTTTTCAATTTCTAGTTTTTCCCTCAGTTTTTTTTTGGAAAAAATGTAATTTTTCAATTTCATTTTTTTCAAAGGGTTGGGTTTGTTTTTTGTCATTTTTTATATTGGGAAGTTGGTAATTTTGTCATTTTTTTAAAATTTTTCAGTTTGGAAATTTCATTTTGGTTTAATTTTTCTAGTTTTTCGTCAGGTTTTGATATTGTTATATTGTCAGTTTGTCAAAAACATTTTGTAGTTTGCTTGGGTTTTAAGGGCATTTTTAAAAAGTCATTTTTTTATTTTTACAGTTTTTTATTTTGTCAATTTTTTTTTTCTAGTTTTTTGACAGTTTGATTTTGTAAGGAAATTTAATTGTCCAAATTTCCTTTTGGGCAGGTTCTTTTTTTTAGTCATTTTCATATTGTTAGTTTTTTAATTTTTTTCAAATTTTTTTTCCCTTTTACTTTTTTAAAATTTTTATTTTTTTTAATTTTCTAGGTTTTTTGTCAGTTTAGTTTGTAAAATTTTTTAGTTTGTCAATAACATTTTTTTTCATTTGGGGTTGTTTTAGTCATTTTTAAATTGTCCCTTTTTTTTATTTCAAAGTTTTTTTATTTTCACAGTTTTTAACAGTTTCATTTTAAATTTTGCTTGTTTTCGTCAGTTTTTAAAATTGTAAAAATTGGGCAATTTGTTTTTTTTAAAATTTTGTCAGATTGCTTGTTTTTTTTCATTTTTAAAATTGTAAGATTTTTCATTTTCCCCGTTTCATTTTGTCAATTTGCTAGGTTTTTTCCCTCAGTTTTATATTTATATATTTTTCAGTTTGTCACTAACATTTTGGGCAGTTTTGCTTGTTTTTCATTTTTTAAATTGTAATTTTTTTTATTTTTTACAGTTTTATTTTTTCAATTTGCTAGTTTTCGTCAGTTTGATTTTTTTAAGAATGTCAAATTTTCAATTGCATTTTTCAGGTTTTAGTTTTAAATCCCTTTTCAATTTTCAGGGTTTTTTTCCCGTTTAATATTGTAATATTGTCCCTTTTTTTCAATAAAATTTTGGCAGTTTTTTTTTTTTTTAGGGCATTTAAAAATTGTCAATTTTTTATTTTTTAAATTTCATTTTTTTCAATTTGCTAGTTTTCGTCATTTTTTTTTTTAAGAAAGTCAGATTGTCCCAAATTTTTATTTTGGGCAGGTTGTTAGTTTTAGGGCCTTTTTATATTGTAAAAAATTTTAATTTTTTTTCAGATTTTCTTTTCACTATTTGACAGTTTCATTTTGTTTAAATTTTCTAGGTTTTCGTCAGTTTAATTTTTTTTTTTTTTTTTAAAAATTGTCAGTTTTGTCAAAAAATTTTTTTCAGTTTTTCCCTTTTTAGTCATTTTCCCAAAAAGTATTTTTCATTTTCACAGTTTCATTTTGTCAATTTTTTTAGTTTTCGTCAGTTTGATTTTGTAAGAAGGGCAGATTGTCATTGCATTTTGTCAGGTTGTTATTTTTAGGTATTTTTTATATTGGGGAAATTTTGTTAAATTTTTTCAGATTTTCCCTTTTCACTTTTTTACATTTCAATTTTTTTAATTTTCTGTTTTCCCTCAGTTTTTAATATTGTCATTTTGTCAATAAATTTTTGTCAGTTTGCTTGTTTTAGTCATTTTCAAATTGTAAAATTTTTCATTTTCACAGTTTCATTTTTTTCAATTTTCTAGTTTTTTGTCAGTTTCATTTTTTTAAGAATTTCCGATTATCCCAAATTTCATTTTTTTCAGGTTGTTAGTTTTTAGGGCATTTTCCCTATTGTTAAATTAATAATTTTTTTCAGTTTTTTTTATTTTCACTGTTTTACAGTTTTCATTTTTGTTAATTTGCTAGGTTTTGGTCAAATTTAATATTTTAATATTTTCAGTTGGGGCCAAAAACTTTTTTCAGTTTGCTTGTTTTGTTTTTTTTTTAAATTGTAAGTTTTTTATTTTTACAGTTTATTTTTTTCAATTTTTCCCAGTTTTCGGGCAGTTTGATTTTTTTAAGAAAGGCGATTTTCAATTGCATTTTTTTTTTTTTTTTTTTTTTTCAGGTCGTTAGTTTTAGTCCCCTTTTCCCAAAATTTTAAATTTTTTCATTTTTTACAGTTTCATTTTTTCAATTTGCTAGTTTTTGTCCCGTTTGATTTTTTTTTGAATGTCAGATTGGGCAAATTTCATTTTTTCAGGTTGTTTTGTTTTTTGTCATTTTTATTGGGTAGGGTTTTTGTCAGTTTTAAAAATTGGAAATTTTTCAGTTTGTCCCTAAAAATTTTTTCAGTTTTTCTTGTTTTTGGGCATTTTTTAAATTTTCAATTTTTTTATTTTCACGTTTTATTTTGTCAAATTTTCTAGTTTTTTGTCAGTTTGATTTTGTAAGAATGTCCCGATTTCAAATTTCTTTTGGTCAGGTTGTTAGTTTTAGGGCATTTTTATATTGGGAAAAATTTTAATTTTTTTTTTTTTTTTTTCAATTTTTTTTAAAATATTTGACAGTTTTATTTTGTTAAAATTTTCTAGGTTTTCGTCAGTTTAATGTTTTTTAAAATTGTAGTTTGCCAAAAACATTTTTTCAGTTTGGGTTATTTAGTCATTTTCAAATTGGGCAGTTTTTATTTTTTTAAATTTCATTTTGTCAAATTTTTTAGTTTTCGTCAGTTTGATTTTGTAAAAAGGGCAGATTGTCAATTGCATTTGTCAGGTTTTTTAGTTTTAGGTATTTTTTTAAATTTTCAATTTTGGGAATTTTTTTTTTGGTTTTTTTTTTTCACCCGTTTTTACAGGTTTTATTTTGTTTTAAATTTGGGGTAAAAAATTTTCGTCATTTGAAAATTGTCAGTTTGGGGCCAAAAACTTTTTTTTCAGTTTTTTTTCTTGTTTTAGTCATTTTCAAATTGTGTGTTTTTCATTTTCACAGTTTCATTTTGTCAATTTGGGTAGTTTTCGTCAGTTTCATTTTGTAAAAAAGTCAATTATCAATTGGGTTTTGTCAGGGTTGTTAGTTTTGGTCATTTTTCATATTTTAATTAGTAAAAATTTTTTGGGGGTTTTCATTTTCACTGGGTTTTACAAATTTCATTTTGTTTTTTTGTAGGTTTTCGTTTAGTTTAATATTGTTTTTTTCAGTTGGTCAATAACATTTTGTCAGTTTTCTTTTTTAAAGTTTTTTTTTTAAAATTTTAAGTTTTTTTTATTTTTTACAGTTTCATTTTGTCAATTTTTCTAGTTTTTGTCAGTTTTTATTTTTTTAAGAAAAGTCAGATTGTCCCAAATTGGGGATTTTGTCAGGTCGTAGTTTTAGTCATTTTTTAAATTGTAAGTTTTTCCTTTTCACAGTTTCATTTTTTCATTTGCTAGTTTTTTGTCAGTTTTATTTTTTTAAAAAGGGAGTTTGTTTAAATTTTTTTTTTGGGCAGGTTTTTAGTTTTAAAACATTCTCATATTTTAAAATTTGTCCCTTTTTTTCAAATTTTTTTTTCACAGTTTTTACCGTTTCATTTTGTTAAATTTTGGGTTTTTTTTCGTCAGTTTGATATTGTAATATAGTCAGTTTGTCAATAAAAATTTTGTCATTTTTCTTGGGTTTAGTCATTTTCAAATTTTCAATTTTTCATTTTTTTACAGTTTTTATTTTGGGGGGGGCAATTTTCTAGGTTTTTTGACAGTTTGATTTTTTAAAATGTCAGATTGTCAATTGCAATTTTTTTCAGGGTTTTTAGTATGAAATCATTTTCAATTGTAAGTTTAGTAAATTTTTTCAGTTTTTTTAAATTTTTTACTGTTTGACAGTTTCATTTTTTTAATTTGCTAGTTTTTTGTCAGTTTGGGTATTGTAATATTGTCATTTTTTCAATAACATTTTTTCAGTTTTGCTTGTTTTTTGTCATTTTCAAATTGTCATTTTTCTTTTCACAGTTTCATTTTGTCAAAATGCTAGTTTTTGACAGTTTTTATTTTGTAAGAAAGTCAATTGTCAATTCTTTTTCGGGTTTTTAGTTTTTGGTTTAGTTTCATATTGTAAAATTTGTAATTTTTTTCATTTTTCATTTTTACTGTTTTACAGTTTCATTTTGTTAATTTGCTAAGGTTTTTTTGTCAGTTTTAAAATTTTTAAATTGTCAGTTTTGTCAATTAAAATTTTGTCAGTTAAGCTTTTTTTAAATCATTTTTAAAATGTCCCTTTTTTTTATTTTTTCCCCAGTTTTTTACAGTTTTTATTTTTTTTTTTTTTTTTTTTCGTTAGTTTGATAATTGTTTAAAATTGTCAGTTTTCAAAAACTTTTTTTTTTCAAATTTGGGGGTTTTTTTTATTTTGTTTATTTTTAAAATTTTAAATTTTTTTTTTTCCAGTTTTTAAATTTTTTCAATTTGCTAGTTTTCCCTTGTTTGTTTTTTAAAATGTAAGTTTGTCAATTGCTTTTTGTCAGGTTGTAAATTTTTTTTTCATTTTCATATTGTTAGTTTGTAAAAATTTTTTTCCCGTTTTTTCTTTTCACAATTTGACAGTTTGGGTTTTGTTAATTTGCAGGTTTTCCCTCAGTTTGATATTTTAATATTGTCAGTTTTGTCACTAACAAATTTTTTTCAGTTTTTCTTGTTTGGCATTTTTAATTGTCATTTTTCATTTTCACAGTTTTATTTTGTCAATTTTTCTAGTTTTCGTCAGTTTTTATTTTGTAAGCATGTCCCCGATTTTTCAATTGCATTTTGACAGGTTGTTAGTTTTTAAATCATTTTCATATCGTTAGTTTGTTATTTTGTCAGTTTTTCATTTCACAGTTTTTAAAGTTTCAATTTTTGTTAATTTGCCCAGTTTTTGGTCCGTTTGTATTTTAAAAATTGTCAGTTTTGTCAAAAATTTTTTTTCAGTTTTCTTGTTTAAATCATTTTCCCCAAAATTTTCAGTTTTTCCCTTTTCACGTTTCCTTTTTGGGGGCAATTTGCTAGTTTTTGTCCCGTTTGATTTTGTAAGAATGTCCCGATTGTCAATTTTCATTTTGTCAGGTTTTAGTTTTTGGGCATTTTCATAAATTGTCAATTTGTCATTTTTGTCAGATTTTCAATTTTCCAAAAGTTTGACAGTTTCATTTTGTTAATTTGCTCGTTTTTCGCCAGTTTGATATTGTAATATTGGGCATTTTTTCAAAAACATTTTTTCATTTTGCTTTTTTTTTTTTAGGGCATTTTTAAATTGTTAGTTTTTCATTTTCACTGTTTTTTTTTTTTAAAATTTGGGGGGTAAAAAAATTTTTGTCAGTTTTTTATTTTTTTAAAAATGGCAGTTTGCAATTGGGATTTTGTCAGGGTTTTTTAGTATAAGTCTTTTTCATATTGTAATTTTGTAATTTTTGGGCAGTTTTTTTAAATTTTTATGTTTACAGTTTTCATTTTGGGGTTAAATTGCTAGGGTTTTTGTTTAGTTTGATATTGTAATATTGGGGGGTATTTCAATAACATTTTTTTCCCTTTTTTTTTAGGGCATTTTCAATTGTCCCGTTTTTTCATTTTCACAGTTTCATTTTGTTAAATTTTCATTTTTTTGACAGTTTTTATTTTTTTTTGAAGTCGATTGTCAATTGCATTTTTTCAGGTTGTTAGTAAAGTCTTTTCATATTTAAGTTGTAATTTTGTCATTTTTTTATTTTTCCCCCTGTTTGACAGTTTCATTTTGTTAATTTGCTAGTTTTCGTCAGTTTGATATTGGGAATATTTCATTTTTTCAAAAACCTTTTTGTCAGTTCCCCTTGGGTTTTTGTTTTATTTTTTAAAGGGGGGAAGTTTTTCATTTTCACAGTTTCATTTTTTTTTAATTTTTCAGTTTTTTGGGGCCCTTTTTATTGTTATATTTTCAGTTTGTCAAAAACATTTTGGTTTAGTTTGCTTGGGTTTTGGGCATTTTCAAATTGTCCCGTTTTTTTAAATTTTTACAGTTTCATTTTTGTCAAAATTTCTAGTTTTCGACAGTTTGATTTTTTAAGAAGTCCCGATTGTCCCAAATTAAAATTTTTGGGCAGGTTATATTTTTTAGTCATTTTTTTATTTCAAGTTTGTAAATTTTTTCAGTTTTTTCAATTTTAAAAGTTTGGAATTTCATTTTTTTAATTTTTCTGGTTTTTCCCTCCGTTTTTATATTGTTATATTGTCAGTTTGTCAATACCTTTTTTCAGTTTGCTTTTTTTTTTAGTCCCGTTTTTAAATTTTCTTTTTCATTTTTTACAAATTTCATTTTGTCAATTTTTCTAGTTTTCGACAGTTTGAATTTTTTTTTAAATGTTGATTTGTCAATTTCATTTTGTCAGGTTTTTTGTTTTAAGGGAATTTTTAAGGAAATTTTAAAAAAAGGCAAAAAATTTTAAAAAAGGTTTTGGGAAAGGGGGGGAAAAACAGGAAAAAAAAAGAAAAAGAGGAAAAAAAAATTTTTTTAGGTTTTTTTTTTTAAGTCAAATTTTTAAATTTTTTTTTTTTTTTTAATTTTTCATTTTTTAATTTTGAACAGTTTTTATTTTTTAATTTTTCTTGGGTTTTTGTCAGTTTTAAAATTGTAAAATTTTTAAATTTTTCCAAAAACATTTTGTCAAGGGTTTGTTTTTTATTCCCTTTTAAATTGTTATTTTTTAAATTTTTCCCGTTTTCATTTTTTACAGTTTGACCGTTTTATTTTTTTAATTTTGGGGG
Source organism: Sweltsa coloradensis (assembly GCA_024449915.1). Taxonomy (NCBI): domain Eukaryota; kingdom Metazoa; phylum Arthropoda; class Insecta; order Plecoptera; family Chloroperlidae; genus Sweltsa; species Sweltsa coloradensis. The sequence goes on from JAMZAV010004839.1 coordinate 20,990, forward strand.
GAAGGGGGGGCCCTCAGTTTGATATTGTAAAATTGTAAATTTGGTTTATTCATTTTTTTTTAGGTTTTTTTTAAGTGTTTTTTAAATTTTTTCATTTTTTTTTTGGTTTGTAATTTTGGGCAGTTTATTTTTAAAATTTTCAACATTTTTACAGGTTTTTTGTTTGTTAATTTGGAAAGGTTTTCCTTTCCCGTTTTTAATTTTTTTTGGGGAATTTTGTTTTTTTGGGTTTTCCCGTTTGTCCCCTAAAATTTTTTTCATTTTGCTTGTTTTCAACAGTTTTTTTCAATTGTAGTTTTTCATTTTAACAGTTTCATTTTTCATTTGCTGTTTTCGTCGTTTATTTTGTTTTGTAAGAATGTCAGATTGTCAATTGCATTTTGTCAGGTCGTTAGTGTTAGTCATTTTCAAATTGTCAGTTTTCATTTTCACAGTTTCATTTTGTCAATTTGCTAGTTTTCGTCAGTTTGATTTTGTAAGTATGTCACATTGTCAATTGCATTTTGTCAGGTTGTTAGTTTTAGTCATTTTCATATTGTAAGTTTGTAATTTTGTAAGTTTTTCATTTTCACAGATTGACAGTTTCATTTTGTTAATTTGCAAGTTTTCGTCAGTTTGATATTGTAAGAATGTCAGATTGTCAATTGCATTTTGTCAGGTTGTTAGTTTTAGTCATTTTCATATTGTAAGTTTGTAATTTTGTCAGTTTTTTATTTCACAGTTTGGAAGTTTCATTTTGTTAATTTGCTAGTTTTCGTCAGTTTGATATTGTTATATTGTCAGTTTGTCTATAACATTTTGTCAGTTTGCTTGTTTTAGTCATTTTCAAATTGTCAGTTTTTCATTTTCCACAGTTTCTTTTGTCAATTTTCTAGTTTTCGAACAGTTTGATTTTTTTTAAGAATGTCCCGATTGTCAAATTCATTTTTTTCCCGGTTATTAGTTTTTGTCTTTTCATATTGTAATTTTTTAATTTTGTCAGTTTTTTAAATTTTTACTGTTTTACGTTTTTATTTTGTTAAATTTTCTAGTTTTCGTCCCGTGTTTTGTATTGTAATATTTTCCGTTTTTTCAATACCCTTTTTCAGTTTGCTTGTTTTAGTCATTTTTTTAAAATTTTCAGTTTTTTATTTTCACAGTTTTCATTTTCCCCATTTGCAGTTTCATTTTGTCTATATTTGCTTGTTTTCGTCAGTTTTATATTGTAAAAATTGCAATTTGGTTTAAAAACATTTTTTCCCGATTGCTTGTTTTTTGTCATTTTTTAAATTTAAGTTTTTTCATTTTTACCCCCGTTTATTTTGGGGGGGGCAAATTTTCTAGGTTTCCGTCAGGTTTTATATTTATATATTTTCAGTTTTGTCACTAAAAATTTTTTCAGTTTGCTTGTTTTTCATTTTTAAATTGTAAATTTTTCATTTTCACAGTTTTTTTTTTGTCAATTTGCTAGTTTTCCCTCAGTTTGATTTTTTAAGAATGTCAGATTGTCCTTTCATTTTGTCCCGGTTGTAGTTTTAGTCATTTTCCTTTCTAGGTTTCGTCCCGTTTAATATTGTAATATTGTCCGTTTTTTCAATAACCCTTTTTTCATTTTTTCTTGTTTTTAGTCATTTTAAAAATTTTCAATTTTTTTATTTTTAAAAGTTTCATTTTGTCAATTTGCTAGTTTTTTGTCCCGTTTTTATTTTTTAAGAATGGGCAATTGTAAAATTTTATTTTGTCAGGTTTTTTAGTTTTTTGTCATTTTATATTGTAAAAAATTTTAATTTTTTTCCGATTTTATTTTTTACCCCATTTTACAGTTTATTTTGTTAATTTTCTAGGTTTTTTGTTTAGTTTTAAGTTTTAAAAAATTTTTCCCGTTTGGCAATAACAAATTTTTTCCCGTTTGCTTATTTAGCCTTTTCAAAAATTTTCATTTTTTCCCTTTTTCCCCGGGTTTTATTTTGTCAATTTTTTAGTTTTTGTCAGTTTGATTTTTAAGAATGTCAGATTTTCAAATTTCATTTTTTTTTAGGTTGTTAGTTTTTAGGGGATTTTCCCTATTGCAAGTTTTTAATTTTGTCAGATTTTCATTTTCACCTTTGACAAAATTTTTATTTTTTTTTAATTTGGCTAGTTTTTCGTCAGTTTTAATATTGTCAGTTTGTCAAAACTTTTTGTTTCCCCGTTTGCCCTTTTTTTAGTTTATTTTCAAAAATTTTAAGTTTTTCATTTTCACAGTTTCATTTTGTCAATTTTTCTAGTTTTTTTGGGGGGGGTTTTTATTTTTTAAGAATGTCAGATTACAATTGGGATTTTTTTCAGGTTGTTGTTTCAGTCATTTTATATTGTAATTTTGTAAAATTTTTTTTTTCCCCGTTTTTCATTTTCACTGTTTGACGTTTTTTATTTTGTTAATTTGCTAGGGTTTTTGTCAGGGGTTTTTAAAATTGTAATATTGGGCAGTTGGTCAATAACATTTTTTTCCGTTTTCTTTTTTTATGTTTTTTTTCAAATTGAAGTTTTTCTTTTCCAAAAATTTCCCTTTTGTCAATTTGCTAGTTTTTTTCAGTTTGATTTTTTAAGAATGTCAGATTGTCAATTTTCATTTTGTCAGGTCGTTAGTTTTAGTCAATTTTTAAATTGTAAAATTTTTTATTTTACAGTTTCATTTTTTTCCCAATTTTTCTAAATTTTTTTGTCGTTTATTTTTTTTTAATGTCAGTTTTTCCAAATTGGGATTTTGTCAGGTTTTGTTTTAACATTCTCTATTTTTAAGTTTGTATTTTGGGCAAAATTTTTATTTTTACAGTTTTACAGTTTCATTTTGTTAAATTTTCTAGTTTTGTCAGTTTGATATTGGGAATATAGTCATTTTGTCAATAACATTTGGGCAGTTTTTCTTGTTTTTTGTCATTTTCCCAAAATTTCAAAGGGTTTTTTATTTTCACAGTTTCATTTTGCAATTTTTCAGTTTTTTTACAGGGTTTTATTTTTTAAGAAAGTCCGGGGTTGTCAATTGCATTTTTTCAGGGTTTTTTATAAAGTCATTTCATTTTTTGTAAGTTTGTAATTTTGTCAGGGTTTTTATTTTCATGTTTGAAAAGTTTTTTTTTTGGTTTAAAATTTGCTTTGTTTTCGGGGCAGTTTGATTTGTAAATGTCAGTTTTGGGCAATAAAAAAATTTTTTTCAGTTTTGCTTTTTTTAGTCATTTTCAAATTGCAAGTTTTTCATTTTTCCCGTTTCATTTTGTTAAAATTTTCTAGTTTTTTGTCAGTTTTTTATATTGGGGTTTTATTGTCCCGTTTTTTCAAAACATTTTTTTCAGTTTGCTTTTTTAATCATTTTTAAATTTTCAGTTTTTTATTTTTACAGTTTATTTTTTTCAAATTGGGTAGTTTCGACAGTTTGATTTTGTAAGAAATTCAGATTGTCAATTACATTTTTTTTAAAGGTTTTTTAGTTTTTAGTCATTTTAAAATTTTAAGTTTTGTAAATTTTTTTTAGTTTTCATTTTTTACGTTTTTATAGATTATTTTTTTAAATTTTCTTGTTTTCGTCAGTTTTTTATAAATTTTAATATTGGGCCAAATTTTTCCTTAAAAACCTTTTTTTCCCGTTTTTCTTTTTTATAGTCATTTTTAAAATTTTAATTTTTTTATTTTCAGAGTTTCATTTTGTCAAATTTTCTAGTTTTCGTCAGTTTTATTTTGAAAGAATGTCAGGGTTGTCAAAATTTCCCTTTTGTTTGGTTGTTTTGTTTTAGTCATTTTCATATTGTAAGTTTTAATTTTGTCAGTTTTTTTAATTTTTGAGTTTTGGGAAATTTCATTTTTTTTAATTTGAGTTTTTGTCAGTTTTATATTGTTATATTTTTCAGTTTGTCAATAACATTTTGTCCGTTTGCTTGTTTTTTGTCATTTTTTTAAATTTGCATTTTTTTATTTTTTACAGTTTTATTTTGTCAATTTGCTATTTTCGACAGTTTTATTTTGTAAGAATGTCAGATTGTCAATTGGGATTTTGGGCAGGTTTTTTAAATTTTTTGTCATTTTTATATTGTTTTTTTGTAATTTTTTCATTTTTTCTTTTTACTGTTTGACAGTTTCATTTTTTTAATTTGCTAGGTTTTCGTCAGTTTTTTTGGGATTGCAATTTTTTTATTTGTCAATAACATTTTGTCAGTTTTCTTGTTTTAGTCATTTTTTTTTAAAATTTTCAGTTTTTTTTATTTTCAAAGGTTTTTATTTTTAAAAAGTTTGCAGTTTTATTTTTTATTTTGCTTGTTTTTTGTCAGTTTTTATATTGTAATATTGTCAAATTTTTTAATAACATTTTTTTCGATTGCTTTTTTTAGTCATTTTTTAAATTGTAAGTTTTTTTATTTTCCCCAGTTTTTAATTTTTGTCAATTTTTCTAGGTTTCCCCCTTTAGTTTGATATTGGGTTTTAAATTTTCCGTTTTTTTTCCCCTAACATTTTGTTTAGTTTGGGTTGTTTGTCATTTTCAAAATTTTAAATTTTTCATTTTTACCCGGTTTTTTTTTTGTCAATTTTTCCCAGTTTTTTGTCGTTTTATTTTGTAAGAAATTTTAAGTCAATTGTTTTGTCAGGGTTTTTAGTTTTTAGTCCCTTTTCCCTTGGTAGGTTTTTTGTCCGTTTTTAAAATTGAATATTGTCAGGTTTTTTCAATAACCTTTTGTCAGTTTTTTTGTTTTAAATCATTTTAAAATTTTCAATTTTTCATTTTAACCCGTTTTATTTTTTCAATTTGCTAGTTTCGTCAGTTTTTAATTTTGTAAATGTCAGATTGTCCAAAGGGATTTTTTCAGGTTTTTTAGTTTTTTTGTCCCTTTATATTTTAAAATTGTTTAAAATTTTTTCGATTTTTATTTTCCCCTTTTTGACAGTTTCATTTTTTTTAATTTGCTAGGTTTTCGTCAGGGTTTTAAAGTTTTAAATTCGTCAGTTTTTTTAATAACATTTTGTCAGTTTTCTTTTTTAGTTTATTTTTAAAATTTTCAGTTTTTTATTTTCACACCCCTTTATTTTTGTCAAATTTTTTATTTTTTGTCAGTTTGATTTTTTAAGAAAAAGTCAGAAATTGGGCAATTGCAAATTTTTTCAGGTTGTTAGTTTTTGGGGGATTTTCATATTGGGAAGGTTTTTAATTTTTTCAGATTTTTCCCTTTTACAGTTTTACAGTTTTTATTTTGTTAATTTTTCATTTTTCGTCAGTTGAATATTGTCAGTTTGTCAATAAATTTTTTTCAGTTTTTCTTGGGTTTTTTCATTTTAAATTGTAAGTTTTTCAAATTTTCCAAAAGTTTATTTTGTCAATTTGCTAGTTTTTTGTCAGTTTTTTATTTTTTTAAAAATGTCGATTATCAATTTCATTTTGTCAGGTTGGGTTTTTTTAGTCCCTTTTCATATTGTAAGTTTTTGTAATTTTGTCAGTTTTTCATTTTCACTGTTTGACAGTTTTTATTTGGGTTTTAATTTGCTAAAGGGTTTTTGTTTGTTTTAAAATTTTTAAAATTGTCAGTTGGTCCCCAAAAACATTTTTCAGTTTTCTTGTTTTTTTGTTTTTTTCAAAAATTTTAAGTTTTTCATTTTCACAGTTTTATTTTTTCAATTTGCTAGCTTTTGTCAGTTTGGGTTTTTTTAAGAATGTCCCGATTGTCCCAAGCCCTTTTGTCAGGTCGTTATTTTTTTGGGCATTTTCAAATTGTTAATTTTTTTTTTTTCACAGTTTTATTTTTTCAATTTGCTATTTTTGGCATTTGGGTTTTTTTAAAAAATGTCAGTTTTTCAAATTTCATTTGTCAGGTTGGGTTTGTTTTTAATTTATTTTCATATTGTAAGTTTGTCATTTTTTTCAGATTTTATTTTCACAAATTTTACAGTTTTTATTTTGTTTTTTAAATTTTCTAGTTTTTTGTCAGTTTGGGTATTGTAATATAGTCAGTTTGTCAATAACATTTTGTCGTTTTCTTGTTTTAGGCTTTTTAAAAATTTCAAGTTTTTTTATTTTCACAGTTTTATTTTGTCAATTTTCTAGTTTTTGACCCGTTTGGGTTTTTTTAAAAATGTCAGATTGTCAATTGGGGAAATTTTTTCAGGTTTTTTTATTTTAAAACATTTTTATATTGGGAAGGTTTGTAATTTTGTCAGTTTTTATTTTCCTGTTTTACAGTTTCATTTTGTTTTAAATTTTCCCAGTTTTCGTCCCGTTTTTATATTGTAATATTGTCAGTTTGTCTAATAACATTCTGTCATTTTGCTTGTTTTTAGTCATTTTTCAAATTTCAAGTTTTTCATTTTCACAGTTTCATTTTGTTAATTTGCTAGTTTTTTGTCCCGTTTGATAGTTATATTGTCCCGTTTGTCAATAACCCAAATTTTTTCATTTTTCTTTTTTTTAGTCATTTTCAAATTGTAAATTTTTTATTTTCACAGGTTTCATTTTGTCAAAAAATTTTAGTTTCGACAGTTTGATTTTTTAAGAATTCAGGGTTGGCAAATTAACTTTGTCAGGTTATTAGTTTTTTTTATTTTCATAAAAATAAAATTGTAAATTTTTTCAGTTTTTCCCTTTTTTTACTGTTTTGGGCAGTTTCATTTGTTTAAATTTTCTAGGTTTTCGTCAGTTTAATATTGTAATATTGTCAGTTTGTCACTAACATTTTGTCAGTTTGCTTGTTTAGTCATTTTCAAATTGTAAGTTTTTCATTTTCACAGTTTTATTTTGTCAATTTTATTTTGTAAGAATGTCAGATTGTCTATTGCATTTTGTCAGGTCGTTAGTTTTAGTCATTTTCATATGTAGTCAGTTTGACAGTTTCATTTTGTTAATTTGCTAGTTTTGGTCAGTTTGATATTTTAATATTGTCAGTTTGTCAATAACATTTTGTCAGTCTTCTTGTTTAAGGCTATTCCAGCAGCTAAATTGTTTTCATTTAAATGGTGTTGTTTTGTTGCAAAGTGTTTTGTAATTACATACTACACTAAAAAAAAAAAAAAAAAAAAAAAAAATTACCCTATTTACGGGCGTACCGGCTGTTTAATTTGCATGCGGCGAGTTCAATGAAATATAAAGAACGGCTTTTCAGATTAACCTAATTTTTTCAAATAAGTTTTGTCATCTAGTTGTTATTATGTTTATCAAGTTTGGTGAAGTTTATCAGAATGGATTAGTACTTATGACCTTTTTTTCCCGCCCATGTTTTTTGAATAAAATTTTGAGGTTTTGTAGTGTCGTTTTGGTTGACTTTTTTACACTCAAATTTATTGACGAGATATCAACCAAATGGTGTACTCTTCTAGTTTCTAAATTCGTTTTCCGATCGTAATTCGAACGCATACTTTATTTAATTTCCTTGAAACACCAAGACCCTGTAAAAGTCTACCCGTTTCGACGCTCCACGACAGATTTTTTACCGTCTACTGGCGCTGCGCGTCAGCACGGCACGCATAACCATCTCCACCCTCGCCTCGGCGGTCGGTAGCCCCACTCGCATTGCAATTTTTTTGAAAGGGGCGGCAGGTTCAACGTGAGCTCGCCAAATCGTCAGGAACATCGTTGTCGGTGTGTGAAGTGAAGTGAATCAAGCTGAATGAATGCATTTTCTAAAATCTTTTATTGGTTTGGTAAAAGAACAGATGATTTCCTATATTAATTTATTCGCATAAGAAAATTCATGCCAACATGTATAACGTATGTATAAATCTTTGTAGATATGTTATGTATATTTTGTATTTTTATGTGATGCATTGCATATTATAGTAGCGATAGCATAGGCTACTCTAGCCCCCCTTTGGGAAAATTTTACTTCTTGACCTTGTTGGCTTGTCCACTCTCACTTTTGGGGAAACTTCAACTAGTTTACCGCCGTAGGCATAAATCTTGCGTGGACTGCATTATGCTTGATGCCCTTTAAAACTCGATTTCAGGCGAAATGTTGCCTTGAAAATTGTATAATAGAAAGGTACGATGAAAGGGACAACTCCTTTCGGGACGCGAGTTCGTCCTCTGCCTGCGATAATTGGTCCTGCGAACTAGCGCCGCGCGGACGATCGTTTAAACAGACTTTACACGATCTACGAGTGTGATACTATCTACCACCTGTCAAATTTGCTGGGACTTGCGTTTTATAGTTTCTCGTATACCCTTGATCTCAAAACATTTTTTATTTATTTTTTATTTTATATTGTTTACACAATAATTGATTGATTTGACTCCTTTTTTATTTTGCAAGATCCCTTGAAATAGTAACAGATGCCCCCAACATCTGCAACTTACAATGCATGTCGCATATTGTTGCCTTTCAAATCCCGAGATCGCGCACGGTTATAATAATTAAATCATTCTAATTTCTTTTTCATTTGCAAGTGATTTTCAAAAATTTTCACGAGTTTGACGATTTCATTTATGTCATCTGTAGTCAGTATCGGGCAAAATATTTTACGGAACGTAGTAAAAACAACAAATCTGTAATTAATAGTTATTCAACAGAGTTTTCCCCTGCATACTCAAACTTCCTCAAATAAAGATGAACAATCGGGATGGTTTGCCTATTTCCACATATTATGTGCCAGCCAGTCGTATGGGCTATGGGAGGGGAAGGGAAGAGGGACCTTGGACCTTCGTTCTGTGTTTCAAACCCGGTTTCATTCATTGGCGTGAGGGTTTGCCTGGCCTTTGGCAGGTAGCAGGTGGGGGGCTACGACCTTTCTTCATGTAATTTTGCGTAAGTAGTGCGCAATGACCAAAGCCACATAGGGCGGTCGCTTGAAGAAAATAAACAGACCGGGACACAAAGCAATCGGCACCGTAAGTGTGAGTTCGTTAAGCAACCATTTTTCGGCTGTCGAGGAAAACCGAATTATGATTCATACATGTATATATATTATAAATATAATATATATACATATATTATATTATATACACACATGATAATCATATAATCAAATAACCGTAGTCTATAAATCGACTGCACAAAACTACATTTTTTTGGTATTGCATTTAGAGCCCCAACATTTTTCAAGGAACGCATCAAACGCACTCTAAAAACCTGAAATTCTAAATTTTCGCCAGCGGGGCTATTGTTGCCCCCCCCCCCAAACCCCCCCGGGCTGAAAAGCCTAATTTCAACAATGTGTGTACATGTAGGCTACATACATGTATGTAGGCCTACGTATGTACGCAATAAGGCAAGTATGCATCTGTAATATTGAAAATGAAAGCTGTGTTTCAGTTGACAAAATATACTTTGCGCCCAAACCAAAATTTTCATATTATCTTTACTCTTTAGAATTTAGATGCAACTAGCATTCAGAGATAGAGGTAATCAAATACAATTAATTGTAAGAACTTGTTGAGAGTGGAACTGTAGTAGGCCCTACCTGTCTTTGCAGCTAGATGTACGTGACACATTTTTCCCTTTTTTCGAAGCTCAATCGGCATAATTGGATGAGAGAAGCGAAGACTTCAATTTCACTGACCCCCAAAAAATTTAGCTCGGGTGTTTTCTTTTTGTTTTTTTTGTTTGTTTTTTTTGTCTGTTTGTTCGCTCTCTACTGGGCAAACGGCATATGCGATCTTGATGAAAATTTGAGGGGACCTTCTAAATCTCTGAACTTAGACTTGCCAAAGTTTTTGGTACAATCGAAGAAATATTCTCATGAATATCGTACTTTTACGATTTTTTTCGATTTTTGGGCGATATTTCGTGCATTTTGGGCCAATTGACCAACGGGAAGCTAAACGTTAATTTCAGGAC